>BSYO01000020.1:5624073-5838888 GCA_033239525.1 Nepenthes gracilis
CGTCCACGTTGAGAGTCCATACGGCGAGATCGCCGTTCATCATCTTCTCCGGATTGCTCTCCTCTGCTTGCTCCGGCGTTGCCGCTTCAACAATGAAGTCCGCCAGAGCCTGCCCTTTCATGGCTGGTCGCGGCCGGAACTCCAGGTCGAACTCTCCGAGCTCGACACCCACTGACCAAACGGCCGGACGCGTCTCGCTTCGTAAAATTATCTTCAACGGCTGGTCGTTAGCACGATGATCCGGTGTGGTCGAAGTAGGGGCGCGGCTTCCGCGCGCCGCATAGATAGCGCGAGCGCCATCTTTCGGCCGCGGATAATCGGCCTCTACGCGTCGATGCCCGGCTCACGTAGTACACCGTTTCTGCTTGCCTTCATGTTCCGCCACTAACACGAGCCGAGGGTCAAGCCCGATGTGGCCAGTAGAGATAAAGATCTTCTCCTTGGCGCGAGCTCAAGAGTGGCGCGTTTGGAGAGAGTAGGTCTTTAGTTCCACAAGGCTTAAATGCATTCTTCATTCCATTTGAACCCGCGTGATTTGGTGCCCCTTAGCGCCTTGAAGAAAGGCAAGTATTTTTCGGTGACTTGGCAGGCCGTGAGAGGGCGCTATCCGCCTGTCGGCTCTGGACTTCCTTATCGTCATGGAGGGTTCAAATCGAGCATTGCTTTGATCTTCTGGATTGGCTTCTATTCCGCGCTGGGATACAATGAAGCCTAAGAATTTTCCGGAGGTCACCCCGAACGCGCATTTGGCAGGATTGAGCCTCATCCCGTGCTGTCGGAGGATCTGGAAGGTCTCATCCAGGTCGTTGACGTGGTGGCTCGTGATTTTGCTTTTCATGAGCATATCGTCGACGTACACCTCCACGTTGCGCCCGATTTGAGCTTCAAACATCTTGTTTACGAGGCGCTGGTACGTGGCGCCTGCATTCTTGAGACCAAAGGGCATCATTTTGTAGCAATATGTCCTTTGGTCTGTCATGAACGAGTGTGCTCCTCGTCCTCTCGGATCCATCCGATCTGGTTGTATCCGTGCACGTCCCATGAAGCTCAACAGTTCGTGCCCGGACGTGGAGTCCACGAGCTGGTCAATCCTTGGGAGCGGAAAGCTATCTTTGGGGTAGGCCTTATTCACGTCCGTGAAGTCAACGCACATCCGCCACTTGCCGCTGCTCTTCTTTACCCCGCCACGACGTTCGATGACCACTCAATCTTGGACTTCTCGTGAATCCCAGGCGTCAAGAGCCTCTTTACTTCTTCCCTAATGGCGACCAACTTCTCGACGGAGTGGTTCCTCCGCTTCTGCCGGACGGGTTTTCGGCTCGCGTCAAGGCCCAGCTTGTGGACTATGACTTCGGCCGATATCCGGGCATGTCGTGAGCCCCATGCAAACACATCCGGAGTTGGTCCTAAGGAAGGTAATTAGTCTGTCGCGATCTGCAGGTTGAAGGGATTTCCCTATGCTGACGCATCGTTCTGGATCGGAGGGATCGAGCGGAATCGCCTCAGTTTCCTCCCCTGATTGGGCCTGTTGGAGCGACGTCTCGTCGCGGAGGTCCAGGTCTTCACTTGGTCTGCAGGGCGCCATAGGATTGATCTGGGACAGGTAGCAGGTCCGCCCCATTTCTTGGTCTCCAAGAACTTCTCCCACTCCCCAAGGGGTGGGAAATTTCACTTTCAGGTGCGGGATGGACGTAACGGCTTCGAAGGCTGTCAAGAAAGGCCTGCCTAATATGGCGTTGTACACGGACGGAAGGTCCACGACGAGGAATGCCAACTCGCGTGTCATGGAGCGCGGGTGGGTCCCCATCGTGACTTCCAGTCGCACTATCCCTTGTACTGGAACTGGCTCGTTGTCCAAGCCGTATAATGGCCCGTTTGCTGCCTTCATTTGGTTACGTTTTAGTCCAAGCTTGATAAATGCGGTAAGATACAGCAAATTTTGTGAGCTTCCATTATCAATGAAGACCCGTTTCAGTTGGTAGTCATCACCACCAGCTGAAACAAGGGCCGATACAACAAGGGGGTCAGTGTGGGGGGAGGTTACATGTGCCATGTCTTCGCTACTAAAGCTAATGACATCATTCCTAACCCCTAACTTCGCCCGCTTGCTGCTGGAAGCTGTCTCCGGCGGTCCGCGCCTGGCGTTCTCAACGTCGGTGGAGGAAATCATGTGGACTATGCAGGCCGGTCAAGCGGGCTCTCGGTGGCTCGGGTTCTCCGTCGGAGGGAGCGGAGTTCTTGCCCCAGAGCCTTTCACGACCGCTTGTGTGTCCTCGCGGATCGGATCTTCAATCTCCTGCCGCAGTGCGGCGGTTTTGGTCGAGTGTCCCCATAGGCGGTGGTGCAGATTGATGCCAAGATTAGTTCTTTGCCATTGGGACCCTTGGGCGTCTTTGGCCACTTGAAGAATTTTTCATCACCTATCCGCATCGGGATGTTCGCGCGGCTATCATTCGGCGGGGTCGGAGAGGTCCTCTTTGTAATCCTTCTTGGGCCCGTGTGGGGCCGGGCTCTTGCTTTCGCGCTCTAAGAAGCGCTGGCCCGGCTGTCATTTGTCCCTCTTTCTCCCACCAAGCCACCAGAGGTTTCCGGGGGGAGTCCACTCGCTCGGGCGCTTCGCCTCATTGGCCTCTTCGGCCGTGATGTACGCCCGGGCAATGGTCTCAGCCTCCCGGAAGGTCTGAGGGCGCTGGTGCGACAGGTGCTTGAAGAAGTCCCTCGCCGCCAGGGTGGCGACGAAGGCGTTAAGCTTGAGCTCGTCGGAGAGGTGCGGGATCCGTCACGCTTCAGTGATGAAACGGTCCAGGAACCGCTTCAGGCTTTCATCCGACCTCTGGCGGAGGCGGACTAGATGCCATGGTTGCCTCTCCTCCCGCCTGCTGGAGGCGAACTGGCTCAGGAAGCTGTCTGCGAGCTCGTCAAACGAGCATATGGAATTTGGGGGGAGGCCGTGGAACCAGAGCAGCGCGTCGCCCCTAAGGGTGACGGGGAAGCACTGACACATCAGGGCCTCGCTCGCCCCTTGTAGTGAGAGATGGGTGCGGAAGCAGTTGAGATGGTCCATGGGGTCCTTGCTTCCGTCATATCCCTCCAGGACCGACATTTTGAACTTGCTCGGCAACGGCTGCGTCCGCAAGTCCATGGCGAAGGGCGATCTACGAAGGTTGGCGGAGGAGGGTGTGGGTTTCTCCTTATGCAGGGTGTCCCATAACACCCTGACTTTCTCCTCCATCGAGGGATCCGTAGAGCCTCTCCGCGCATTGAGGACGTCACGGAGCTCCGTGTTCCCCTGGGGGTTTGTCTGAGCTTGTCGGGGGTGGCGGCTCTCCGCATGGGAGGCGCGTTCCCCATTGGAGCCTGCGGCTGGTGGCCTCCTGCTGCCACGCGAGTTACGGGGGTGGCGGCCTTCGGGGCTGTCCTCCCTGTCGTCGTCGGCGAGGTGGCTTTCTGCCTCGTTCTGGCCATCTCCGCTTGGTGCGGCCGGGGCCGCTGCGCGGTCGAGTCGGTTAGCTCGCCTCCTGCGAGTGGCCTCTCGACACCTTTCTCTCTTGGAGGTGGTGGCCTGAGCCGCTGGAGGGGCAGCCCCGGGCACGGCAGTCACGGTGTTCGCACACACGGCGAGGAGGATCTCCTTCAGGGTGTCTATTTCTGCGGCCAGGTGGCGGACGTCAGGCTCCGGTTGGTCGTTCGCTTGGTTCCCCGTGGGGGGAACTCCGTCTTGGACGGTGGTTTCCACCGCAGGAGCACTGGCTTGTGCTCTGGTGTTCACCATGCTTTGTCGTTCTGATGCTGGGTAGGAAAGAGACACTTGGCTTTCTCGTCGCTTTCCCACGATGGCGCCAATGTTGCGTCCGGGCCAAGGTTGGCGTCACGGATTTGGGGCGCCTTGGATTCCTAAAAGCGGGGGGCTCGGAAGAAGGGTCCGGTCTCCGTCGTCTCTCGAACTGGACTGCACAACACAAACAACAAACAAGAGGTGAAGGGTCCGGCAGGATTTCTCCCACCGCGGCCGCTCCGATGCTCAAGTCAGCAAATTCCCGCAATAGACGGAAATGCGCACGCTAAAGGGGTGCGCGGAGAAATGCTGTGATACGCAAGAAAAGCTTGTGTAATGATGTGGCGAAATGCAGCGAGCAGGTGGTGGAATGCCTGGCTTCCTTGGTGCACTGCGGTGAGTGGCTAACTTTCCCGCTTGGCGGGTTGAGTGGAAGGAAAACGATTTTGTTGTATCCGTTCAGAGGACTAGAGCTTTTTGGAGGTTGAGCAAGAAAGCTTGAATCCAGAGATTGCTCTTAGTCACCCAATTGCAGAATCGAAAATCGGAATCCTTTTCCCTGTGGGGTGAGGGCCCTTATATGCCTTCCCTTGTTTGGACTCTTGGGCGCCAAAACGCCCGTTGCCTGGGTCGTTGCGCCGCTGGTCGCTGTCATGGACCGCCGGTCACGCCGGCTGTCCTGTTGTCGTGCTAGGCACGCTGCTGAGCGCTGTCGATCACGCCCGATTTTCCTCGAGAGAGGATTGGTTGACCGCCTGCAGACGGCAGCTGGTGGCGTTGGCGTGGCGCCAGCCATGCCTCTATTGGCTAGCCTTTCCGCCTTTCACGCCTGTTCCCGGCGACGCATTTAATGCGCTGCAGGTTTCCGTTGGCTTCCGCCAGCATGGCTTCGCGCCTTTCTCCCGTTGGACTGGGCTGGCCTTCCCTCGTGGGCTCCTGATTCCCTTATGGGCCGCTACTTGCTTCGTGGGCCTGGACCTGTCTCATGGGCCGGGACATGGGACCCAACACCATCCTCTGCATCTAACTAATTATTGTAAAAGATTCGCGATTCTATTGTCTTCTATGTCATCACATTTTTTTCGTCAACTATTCAACCTCGATATTAATAATTGATTCTAATGGCATTATACATGCTGGCAAAAATAAGAGATATATATAAGCTTTTTATTTAAAAAATTATTTCTATATAGAAAGGAGACAACAGTCTTATCTCATTTCCATTTAAAAAAACTTAAATAACAGGTCGTGCCCAGCATAGCATGATTTGTACCATAGGCCGACTAACATGCAGACCGATAAAAATTGAAAATGGATCTTGTATATTGCAAAGTAAAGCCACGTCAGATAGACCAAAGGTGGTCCAACTCTTCCATGGACCTTATGTATAGCTTAGAGGATTTTTGTATCAGGCTACTTTTTTTCAAGGAAAAAGTACTCAAGGTTAACAACTAAAATGTTGTATGTAATCATTTGGCAAACACAATTTAATCTTTGTCCAAATCGAAAACCAAAGTTAAGAACATATTAAATAATATATATTGATATTAGGATTTCCCGATAACACAATAATATCGCATTACATTACTATATCAATAACATATTGTAATATATTGGCTTATACAACAGATACATTGTCATATCATCTAACTATTTTCAAAGAATTTTTTGGTTCGATATATTAGATACTAATACGCAACACCCAATGTCAATATTGTCTTTAGTGTGCATTACAAAAATAATCCAATGGGAGAAAACTTCAACCTCCAATCCAAACAAACAAGACAAATATGTATATACATATGCATATACGTACATATAGAGTAGGTGATTTACCTCACTTGGTGTACCATGGAAGCTGTACTACAAATTTTCTTTATAAGAAACCTTTTGAAGCTCCAGTCTGTACTGCTTCTCTACAATTTAATATCTTCCTCTGTAATGGACCCTCAAGCCGTCGAGAGGACCGCCACGCCTAGCGAGACCATTGCTGCTCCTGTCTGGCAGGGCCATGAAAGATGACGCTGCGGAAGTCGCAGAGCATTCGGAACCTGTGGGCATGTCTTCTCCCTCAGCCGCGCTAGGTCTGCCCAGCGTTGTGGAGGAGGTTGTTGAGCGCCCTAAGCCCCCAAGCGTGCCCATGCTAGAGGCCGTTTCGGACCTGCCCTCGGTGTAGGGGAGCCTTTCATTCAGGTATGATTTTCTCGTGCAATGTATTCCAATGCTGCCTTGGGCGGACGGATTTTCTATCACCTTTCCTCCGGCGTTTCTTCTTCTCCATTTCCTTCTTTGTGGGTTTCGGAAGCGATGCGCTTCATCCACACAGCGCTCACTCAGTGAGACGAACTCATCTGCCAGATTTGCTAGGAAGCTGAGCGGGTAGAGGCGGCGCCACGCAAAGAGGATGAAGCAACAGCCCTAAGGAAGGAGGTTGAGCAACTAAATTGCGAGTTGCTAGTGGCGAAGTGATACGTGCTTCTCGACGGTGGCCGAAAAAGTCATCGTAGATGACGACTGGAGTGAAAAGAGAGGAGAGTTTTGGCGGAGGAGGTTGTAGAAGGAGGGCAATTAGGGTAAGGAGAAATAGGCTAAGGGAAGGGGGAGAGGGAAACAGAACGAGAGAGGAGAGAGTAGGGAGAGAGAGAGAGAGAGATAGTCGAGGCAAAATATCATATCCCATTACAGTCTTAGCTGCCTACTACACAAGGGCATGGTGGAGGGTACGGGAAACGGGCATAGGAAATGGGGAAAACAGGAAACAACCAAAGGGAATAAAAATAGATAATGGGATCCGTCACATCCGGGGCAATTACGGTGCCGAAGATTGTCATCCAACTTTAGAGGATGTATGGACGAGTACGTAATATTGCCGTTCCGATCAAAATAACCTTGTCCTCAAGGTTGATCAAGAGAAAAATCTGATAACGTGGCGCCATTGTAAAACTATCGACCCCCATCATTAGCGGAAGCATGTCCAGAGGCCCACTGTGTTTCCTTACATGCTGAAGAGCAACGTCCCATTTGGAGTCCGTAGCATCGCAGTGGGATTGTCATAAAATTAAGCACTCACACACCCACCCGAGCCCATCGCTTACTGTCAGCATGAGCGGTGTGTTGCCCTTGTTGTCAGCAAGGTCAACGTCCAAGCCCATACGTGTAAACAACCTCACATACCCCTCCAGGGCTGTGCATCGTGCTGTGCAGGGTGGGGCGCAGAATTCCTGGATAATGCTGCTATCCCTCTTCGGGCCAAACTCGAGCAGCCCCTTCTCCACTTGGTCCTGCTTCTTTCTAAGTGCAGTTAAGGTGAGCACAAGGTCACGAAAATGAGTGTAGACAAGAGCTCGAACGGTTTCGGCCTAACCCGCCGAGTCAAGGCCCTAGTGATTAAGTTTGACGGCTATCCTTGCCACTAACATAAGGGCGATCCAGACCCGAAAAACATAGAGCACCGCCTACTGCACGTTGAGAGACCACCTATTAATCCGAGGAATGGTACCTACAAATGGGTCAGCTTTGTTCCCCAAGCCAAAATCCACACTTTCAGCGGTAGTTGTAGTTGTAGTTGGTTTTGTGTCACAATCGACATCGCTGAGATGATCAAGGATTGTTGATAGGTTTAGGTGAGTAACCACCAGAACTGGTGGAACTCAACCTTCAAGGTTGTTGCAATGGAGGATTTGACATGCAAGAGAGTGCTGCAGGGTTCAAATTGCTTGGCTTCATAGTAAATGGTGGAGTTATGAGGACCCATCAGCTCATGCTGAACCCCCGAAGAGCAAAAGGCATATTCGGGTGCTATTGTCAAAAGGCCCTCCTTTCCTGTCTTTACTGCTCTAATAGCTCGGTCTATCCCCTCAATGACTCGCTCTATGTCAGTCTGGAACTCAAATGGCTCAGCTTCAGCAACCCCAAATGAGGCAGCGATTGTAGCAGAGCTAGCAACAGTTCCAGCAACACTTGTAGCAACTGTAAAACCATTTTCTCCAATTACAAGGATAAGAGTGCCCAATGTTGGAACTATCATAGTTTCTATTGCTTCCATTTTCACCCACGGGGTGTCACACCAAGAGGTCAGCAGCCTCAGAGTCACACGTTGCCGGGCAGCTCTTGGAGATCCCTCACTGCCCATTCCTGGTTGTCCCAAAGCATTGGATTCAGCCTCTTGGGGACGACTGCCAGCTAATGTTGTAACGTTTGCAGGCACATTAAGGATTGCTCCCTTGTTACCCCCACTTGTCAATGATTTGACAAGTTGCAAGGAAGCCCCAGGGGTTTCAGACCAGGTAAAACTGCCAACTGAGTAGGGGAAGCCCTGTTTTTCCAACTGTGAGAACTTCGTTACCTCATAAACATCCCTATCACCCATACAAACAATGGTAATATAGTGGCAGCTCCAACAAGACAGCAAACAATGTCCAGCAGCGAAGGCTATCTGCCACATGGCGATGAGGGATGGTTGGAGGACAGCTACACCACTTGCCGATTCAGCTTGGACATTTTCTCTTCCTTCCAGACAAAGTAATTTGCAACTAGGGTGGTCTGTTTTCATTGGCGGGTCAAGGGAGGTGCCAAATTCAAATTTATCCCGCAATGGAGGGGTTGACTTCTCTTCTATTGAGTTTGCCCCAAGCCATACCACCGGGACACGTTAACCCCATCATCATCGGTTCAATACTAGCCTTGCAACCAATATAATCCTCTCTTGAAGAGGAGTTGATGGTAGCATGAATAAACCACCAACCCAGGCAAGTCTTGAGGTGGAGGATTTGAGTTCATTTCTAAGGGCGGAGGGGTGTCTCTCGCTGGAGCGGGACAAGCTTAGGTATCCCAGCCTCCCGTGTGCAACCATAATTGGCTCATTACCAGACTTGCCAAAGCTAATTGAGCTGCCGGACTTCTGTACGCCAGCTCGAAGAGCAAAACCACTAAACAGGCTCAATGAGCCTAAGATGGAAACACGAGCTAAACTTTTGGCCGTTATGGACTTGGTGTTTGGATAGTCTGAATAGGTGGACGAAGAAACTAGAAGTACTTTCCACACCAGACTATTTACAGGATTTAACAAAGGAGCCACACCTCGAAACAGTACAGGGGCCTTACTTTTCTTGTGTTCCAACTTAGCATCCGGCTAAACAAAATCATCAGTAGACAGCAGTGGAGGTTTACCTTTGTTATGGGACACTGCGTCGCTGGTATGGTCTACAACCAAGGTTGCACGGTCCGAATTGTTCAACCCGTGCAACGTCGGGTCAGGAACGAGTACAGGGGCCTTGCTCTGGTTCGTAGCCATCCGAAGGAAACTGTCAGACACATTCTTGGAAGCCCAAAGTGCTTCAACATTTGGACCAGTATGAGTGAAGAATTTGGTAGGGGGGAAGGCATGACCTGTGAAGGACTTGAAAAGCTGTGTGGTGGAGGAAGCATGGGTTGGGATGTGGTGGTAGGTGGCTCTTCAAATTGAAAATCAGGAGACGCATATGGATGGGGTTTCTCGATTTGAGTCAGAGGCGGCAAAGGCTCAGTGATGGAGGTTCGAAGCACTTTAGTGGTGGGAACCACAACCAATGGTGAGTTTGAAAATAAAGAGGAATTAGCGAAGGTGGAAGCAAAAAACGGTGATGAAGTTGAAGACAACGAGGAATTTGTAGTTGACAATGGGAGTAGGTCGAGGCGGTTGGGGCAGGGTGACCCTGGTTGTCTTTGAGATAAGAGCGAGACGATTATTTGAAGAATCGGTGGTAGTACGGAACCCGTGATGGATGGGGTTGCGAGGCGGAGGAGTGTGGCGATGATGGGAAGCCATCGAAGATGAAGCTACAGAAAGCGAAAGATTTACTGACCGGTTAGTGTGTTGCTCGAAGTGGTGGAGTGAATGGCTGAGGTCCGCCATGGACGAGCTAAGTTTGGTGCAGGACGAATAGATCAGGATGGTTTTTGAAACCGCGGTGGACATGCGGGCACCAAATCGGTCGGTAGCTCATCGGAGGTCCTTCATCGTGCTGGCCAGTTCGGCAATGGCCGCTTTGAGTGCGTCGAGTGCGTTCTTCGTCCTCCTCCGCTTTTGTCTCAATGAGAACACCAAATGATACGTGCTTCTTGGTGGTGGCTGGCAAAGTCATCGTAGATGACGACTAGAGTGAAAGGAGAGGAGAGTTCTGGCGGAGGAGGCTGTAGAAGGAGGGCAACTAGGGTAAGGAGAGATAGGCTAAGGGAAGGGGGAGAGGGAAACAGAACGAGAGAGGAGAGAGCAGGGAGAGAGAGAGAGAGAGAGATAGTTGAGGCAAAATATCATATCCAATTATAGTCTTAGCTGCCTACTACATAGGGGCATGGTGGAGGGTACGAGAAACGGGAAAACGGGAAACGAGCATGGGAAATGGGGAAAATAGGAAACAACCAAAGGGAATAAAAATAGATAATGGGATCCGTCACATCCGGGGCAATTACGGTGCCGAAGATTGTCATCCAACTTTGGAGGGTGTATGGACGAATACATAACACGATGGGCCGAATTTCTGACCTAGATGTGCAAAGTGCCCCCGCCAAGGCCGACCTGAGAGTTCGGCTCTCCCCAAAGGAGATGGTTCGAGAGCTAGATGCGATATTTTGGGATGGTATATACTTGTGTCACCGTATCGCGACCGTTGCAAATCCAAGTGCCTCCAAAGGGATTTTTGACCCAAAAAGAGACGGGATCACAGAAGGTTCCCGCTTGACCGACTTCTCCAAGGGAGCTGGATCTTCAGGCC
Source organism: Nepenthes gracilis (assembly GCA_033239525.1). NCBI lineage: Eukaryota > Viridiplantae > Streptophyta > Magnoliopsida > Caryophyllales > Nepenthaceae > Nepenthes > Nepenthes gracilis. The sequence goes on from BSYO01000020.1 coordinate 5,634,601, forward strand.
GTTAGCGTAGTTGGATCTCATGTATAATTTTTCTTGTATAACCTTTTGAGCGTGACCATGTACGCTTCAGCCTCGACGATTAATAAAACATAATCTACTTTTTTGACTTCTGATGTCACTGTGTATCGGTTGTCTCTCTTACGGTGTTGGCTAAGCTGCTTTGCTATCATTGTCAATGCTTGCTTTGGGAACTGTTTGCGCTATGCTTACCCTCGGTTGAGGGTGCCGTCGCATATTGCACTTACTGGGATTACTCTTCCAATGACTTGGACGTCGCCGCATGCCCTGTAGAGTTTCACGAGGGCCAGCTGGTTTTCAGGCCACAGCAGCCATGGCTTAGGCCGTTGCGCGCACTACTCTATTTCGACGCTAGGCCCTGCTCGGGGCGTTGTTGCTTTCGTACTCATGGTCCAAGCCCGCCTACCGCCGTTCAAGCCCGCTGACTGTTGTTTACTGAGGGTCCTCCCTACCTCACGAGAAGATCGCAACAAGCGTACCATTTAGGGCCCCTAAGGTTTTGATGGCCGTTCATTGGGAGCTCCCGGAGCCACAAGGCCAACTCGCTCGACCGCGTGCAAGCCACTCAACACTGGGCCAAGGTTTAGTGGCTCCTATGGACCCTTCGGCGTAGAGCTAAAGCAAGAATTCGACCGCTTGTGGTTCGCTTGGCACGGGGCCAAGGTTTTATGGCCGCTATGTGCCCTTCAGTGCGGAACTGATGTATGGACTTCGACCGGTTGTGGATCGCTCGACGGGGAGCCAAGGTTTTTTTTTACAGGTGGATGGGTGTCCTCCTGACTTATGGGCAGTCTAAGCCATTCTATCTTTTGGAAATGCAAGCACATAAATCCATACGATCAATCAAATAGAAAGACAAGAATAATAATAATTTTATTAATTAAAATGTGTTGCATGTACAAGCACTCTAGACCATGAACACATACCTTACCTGGGTGTTCCACAGAACTACTAGTAATTTTTTTGAGGTGGGTGGCATTCTAGGTCCGGGGAAACAATTTGTCACCCTCGACAGCAACGTAGGTCCGAGCGATGGCCTCAACCTCTCGGAAGGATTGGGGGCGCTGGTGTGCTAGATGCTTAAGGAACTCCCCCGCCGCCAATGTATCGATAAAGGCGCTCAGCTTTATCTCGTCAAACAATTGGGGAATTCGGCGTGCCTCTACAGTGAAGCAGTTTAGGAACAGCTTCAAGCTTTCCTTTGACTTTTGGCGAAGGCGGACAAGGTGTCAGAGCTGCTCCTCTTCTCTCAGACTGGAGGAGAACTGGCAGGGGAAGTAGTCGGCGAAATTGTCAAAGGAGCGGATAGAGTTGGGTTTAAGGCCATGAAACCAGAGCTTGGCGTCTCCCTTGAGAGTCAGGGGGAAGCACTGGCACATGACAACTTCACTTATCCGTGGAAGGACAACAATATGCAAAAGCAGTCCAGATGGTCCATCAGGCCCATACTCCCATCGTACGCATCGTACTCCCATCCGTGGCAAACGGTGAACTCCGCAAGGTCAGCGCCCGCCGCCCAAGCTCTCCCTTGAGCACATGCTGAAATATTTTTTCCATCTCTATCCGAGGGGTGAACCCGGTCCTCTTCTCATTGATGAAGGCTCGGAGATCTCCCGAGGGTCATGCCGGTCGCAGTGGCTGCCTGCACGGGGTGGCCGAGTGCTGCATGTGCCCTCTCCTCTGATCATGGGCCTCCAGTGTTGCGAGAGTTGTGGGGGTTTCGCTGCTTTGGGAATTCGTTCGGCACATCCCCGCTCGGGAGGTTTCGAGCTTGTTTGGGGCCTGCTACCTAAGGCCACCTAGGCCTCGGCATCATCATGCCTGCCTATTCTTATAATTTGGGCCCTTGCCCCGTGTTTCCTCCGCTTGGAGAGCGATGCCTAGCCCCCCTGGGGAGGGGCTACAATCCATTGTGCTCCTGCTCAAGTGCAAAGGGCGAGGAGCATTTGTTTCATATCAACCACATCGGAGACTAGCTTGTGCACGTCGAGCTTGGGCTGCTCGTCTGCACAACTACCCACGGAAGGGTCGTCGTGGAGGGCAATCGTATCCTTCGCCGATGCGCTAGCCTATACTTTAGTATTGACCATCTCTCGAGTGTAAGAGTAACCGTTGAGATGAGTAGTTGGACTTTTCGTCATTTCCCATAGAAGGCACCCATAATGCGTCCCCGGGTCCGGGTTCACGTATGGATTAGAGAGTCATCGGATTCCTCGTTTGCTCAGATCTCAAACAGGTCTATCTCCGCACCTCTCAACCTGGGCCCTGCACACCACAAACTATAAACAAAATGTCAAAAAATGACGGGAGGTTGTCCCACCGTAGACACTCCGACCCTCAAGTCAGGAACCCTTCCCCGAGAATGAAAAGATGCAGTTGTGGAAGTAAACGTGATGAAAGTGCAAGTATGCAGGAATGCAGGGGGTGTGTGGGAAGCTCGGAGGAGGCTGGGCTCCTTCAAGTGCACTGCGTTGAGTAGCTCACTAACGTTGCCGTTGGGCAACGAACGGTTTGAGGAAGAGAGCTGGTTTGTTCTCCTCGTTGATTTGGAATCGGGGTGCTCAGTTCACTGCTTAGGCCGCTCTTATTCGAAAGCAACCTCTTCTCCTCTCTCCAGAAGGAAGAGGTATTTGTAGGCTCCCTTTGGGAGGCTTTCAGGGACCGAGAATACCGGCAAGTGGTTTGCTAGTATTCGCCGGTATTCGTCGGCTACTGAGCGTTGGCGGTGGCTAGTGAGGTTAGTTGTCTTGTAGTGGCGGGGAGACCGATGTCAAACGTGCTATCGTTGGCCAGTGAGACTTTCCTTAGACTGGTTGAGCGGCTACGGGGATGGCGCGTGAAACGTTTTGCCAGCATTGACCTTATCTCCCATTGGCTGGCATCCTCTGCACTGGCGCCTCCCATGCTGTCAGACTGCCGTTGCTTCTACAGGCACATGGGCGATGCAAAGTGGCTTCGTTAAAGGGGCACCTAGTGGGCCTCGTTTCTGGATCTCCCGGGGCATTGCTACTAGGTTGGGCCCATCTGTTGATCGTACATAACTTCTTTCACCTGGGCTCATTGGTTCCGACCAGTCTATGCCACTCCATCAAAAGTTATTCTTTAATAATTAAAAAATTATTCTATTTAAAAAGAATTATAAGAATATTTTGCTAATTTTGATGATCTTATTTTAAAAAAATTAAAAATTATATATTAAGTAATATAATCTAAATAATAAATTGCCACACACATATGGATAGTTTTTTTTTTTTTTTTTGGTTAAATAAACAAACTAGCAGTTTCACGTAGGCTAACTGTGTTAAAAATATGTTCCCAAATGATAAAATATATGATTTATTGAATTGTGATTAGATAAATATAATTAGATTAATTTAAATATATATCCCAAAATTTTCTAAAATGCATGCTGGTTCGAAACATACCATTTGAAGAAAAGAATATGTTATATTTTTAAGGGATATATCAATTTAAAATATACCCGTTGATCAAAAGAATGAATATTTTAATAATTTAGGAGTAGTCCCCTCTCTTTATATAAATGAACATTCATGGCCATCATTATAAAATGTACAAAATTTGTATGATATTTCCTTAAATCATAAGGTGAGAGAAGAGAAAAATCACATTTTAATTCTTCGAGACAAGAACGATATCGATGTAGAGACATGAATCCAGGTATGAAAATTATATACAAGAGATGATATATAATAATAAAGATATTAGGAATTAAAATTTTATCACATTAAAAGAACTTACACTGTAATTGGCCTGTACGACGATTGTCACAGGATACTAGAGTAGAAAATTTTGTCAACTCCGGCGGCACTATTCAAAAAAATCTAAATGATCAAAAATATCATGCCGCCCATCACTTGAACATTTTCAAAGTCTTATCTTTCAAATTATACTTGTATAGATTTCTCGTCATTGCAAAGAAAAGTCAAGTCCCGCCGTTTAGGGCGTATCCAGCCGCTACAGGATTCACTTTCTCTGCCCCCATCATCCTTACTCGAACTTTAGTACCTCCGACTACATAGAGTTATCGTAATTTTTTAGCACCCAAAGCTTAAAACATTTCTTCTCTAACATCACTAGAGAGATCGTCGGCTGGCTGTTGCAACAGTTTTCCTTCCGACGGAAAATTCTCAGATCGTATTCGTTGGCATCTTATCGTCGCCAAGCGTCCCTCGGTATTTTCAACAGCTTCTCTATGCCCTCGTTGGGATTGAAAGCCATTATGTGTGGCCTGATCGTCATAAAACAAAGTTTGTTATGAAAGAAATTAACGCCGACATTCTCAAGATATACGTGATTGTCTTGTCGAAGATGTGCGTTTTCTCCAATCACAAATGTGCTATCTCCAACACTTTTGCCGTCGCCAAATAGACTACGAAACCGGGGGGCATCCAACGGTTTTTAAAAATATGAAAAAAATATTTAAAACAAAAAAAACAAAAAATATGTTTTTTTTTTATTATAAAGTTTGGGCACCCAAACACAACGTTGGACGCCGTCCAACACGGGGGGTAGACTACAAGGCTGAACAAACCAATTGCGATCAATAAGTAATCGGTAGAAAAATCTGCATCACAACCGCCTCGTTTAAACACAATCCCAAGCCCAAAGTTGGAATAAGAATCACACCCCAACATCTTCTTGAATTCCTTTTGTGCTAGAATTGTGGTCCATGGCTGGGTTCACTACATGCAGTGAATCGAGGTCGTAGATAGAGGCCCATACACACAAGAGCAGCCCGTTGTTGCTGAAGATTAACCGGAGCCATTTTTCTTCAAACAACTCGAGGGGGTTTAACGGCACGACATCGTTTGCGAAATCCACCGCCAGAGAAGGAATGAAGTTCCAGTTGCGTCTATACTTTAACTGCACGAAGTATCCCTCGTCTGCGGCAGCAGCCTTTACCATCGCATGACGCGACTAGAATCGAATCAAGCTACACTGAGATAGAAAACCTTTGTAATATTTCGAGACAAGCGGGAATTTTCAAAAAGACTTCACCGAAAATCATTAAAACAACTCATATTCGCTATTTCCCAGTGAAATAGCGATGGCCTCAACAATGATCAGATATAAGAGCTGTTTTCATGGCTTCTGGTAAAGTCCTTACGAATGTTCACATCCGTCTCCAAACACTGCAAAGGCTCTTTATCTGATCGCAGCTTCATTTGACCCCAATCGCATCACGCGATGCAAAAGGCCACTGCTGCAGACGTGGGATACGTTGTGCAGTCGAAGTACGGATGCAACCGGAGCTTCCTTCTTCGGCGGTGGATTCCCCAAGAGCCACCGTGTCGCTTGACTCCCTCATTTTCATGGGAGAACGATGGCTCCAAATCATCTTCCACAACAACGGGTTGCTCTTGTATGTACAGACTGCCAACTACAACGCCGGTCCACCGTATGGAATCAACCGAATTGTCAAAACTTGGACCACGATTCCGGCATAGGAGGAATTCAGGGAAATGCTGCGGTGTTATTCTCATTCCGACTATGGTTTAGAATTGTGTTTGGATGGAACGATCATGACACAAATGTTTTCGACAATTACTTATCGATCTCAATCAATGCGTTCGACCGACCTTGTAGTCTATTCGCCGACGACAAAAGATTGGAGATGGGACCTGTACTTGTGATTGGAGAAAGCTCATATCTCCGACAAAACAATCACGTATACCTCAGAATGTCGATGTTCATTTCTTTTGCATCAAGCTTTATTTTTTGATGATTAGGCCACACATCATGCCTTTCAACCCCAACGAGGGCACAACGAAGCTGTTAAAAACACCGAGGAGGGAGGAATGGCGACGATGAGATGCCTACAGATACAAACTAAGAATATTCCATTAGAAGGAAAATAATTGCAACAACCAACAGACGATCTCTCTGGTGATGTTAGAGGAGAAGAAATGTTTTAAGGTTTGGGTGCTGAAAGATTACAATAACTCTCTGTGGGCGGAGGTACTAAAAGTCCGAATGAGGACGACGGCGGCGAAGGAAGTTAATCCGGTAGTGGCTAAATACTCCCTAAACGGTAGGACTTGGCTCATCTTTGCAACGACGAGAAATCTATACAAAAATAATTTAAAAAATAAAAACTTCAAAAAGATTTTAGCGAAGGAACGGTATGATATTTTTGATCCTTTATATTTCTCTGAGCATAGTGCAAACGAAATTGACATAGTTCCCTAATCTAGTACCCTCCAACTGCCGCGGATCGGGATGAATGCTGTGTAAATTTTTTAATTAGATAAAATTTTAATTCTCAAAATCTTCGTTATAATATTTCTTCTATAATATGTACTGTATAAAAAAGATTATTTACATATCTAAATCTGTTGCGTCCCGGGCCCAAGGTTGTTGTACGGATTAAGGAGCCCGGATTCCTAAGCGCGCGGGGCTCACGGAAGAAGGATCCGGTCTCCGTCTCTCGGAACCCGGACTGCACAACACAAACAACAAACAAGAGGTGAAGGTGCAGCGGATTTCTCCCACCAAGGCCACTCCGACGCTCAAGTCGGCAAATTCCATGATTGACGGAAATGCGCACGCTAAGGTGGTGCGCGTAAAATCTTGTGATGCGTAAGAAGAACTTATGTGGTGATGAGGAGAAATGCAAAGGTGAGCGGGTGATGGAAGGCACGGCTTCCTTGGTGCACCGCGATGAGTGGCTAACTTTCCCGCTTGACGGGATGAGAAGAAGGAGAACGATTTGGCCAATCCGCTCGGAGGATTGGAGCCTTATGGAAGCCGGATTAGTGCTTGGGATCCAAGGTAACCCTTAGTCGCAAGGTCGCAACTGAAAAACCGTTCTCGAGTTGGAATCCAAATTCGAGCGGAATCCCTTTCTCTCGGAGGGTGAGGGCGCTTATATGCCTCCTCCCTTTGGACTCTTGGGCGCCAAGACGCCCGTTGCACAGGTCGTCGCGCCGTTCGCAGATCGTTGACCGCCGGTCACGCGGTTATCTGACCCCGATAGTGCCGAGCTGCTTATTTCTTGTCTTATTTATTGATCACGCTCGATTTTCCTTGAGAAAGGAGTGGTTGTTGGCCTCTGCAGACGGCGGTGATGGCGTTAGCGTGGCGCCCGGCCATGCCTCTATTAGCTAGCCTTTCCGCCCTTCACGCTTTGTTCCGGCGACGCATTTAATGCGCTGCGCAGTTTCCGTTAGGCGTGACTTCGCGACCATTCCCGTTGGGTCGTGGACGCTTTCTCGCGTGCTCCTCCTTTTCTCATGGGCCGTGTTTGCTTTGTGGGCTGGATCTGTTCTCATGGGCGGAACATGGGACCCAACACTAGCCCCCCATGCAGGCCGGCCGGTGGTCGGGCACAGCATGTCCATTGGCCCATTTCCCGGTCTCTGCCCTTCCTCGTGCCGTGCCACTTTTGCCGTCTTCCCGATTCGCGCCTTTCCCGGGCCGGGCGGGCTTTTCGGGGGCTGCAAGCCTGTCACCTCGCCGGCGAGATTCGCGCGCCTTGGTTGCGTGTGACCGGTGGTCGCCATCGCCCTGAAAGACGTTTGCTGGACGCCATGTTGCATACAAGAGAGGGCAGCCCGTGTCTTGCCTATAAATAGTTGGGTGCCCAAACTGGTTGAGCTCGTGCCTTAGCAACCTTTGGTGGAGTCGATGAGAGGATCCACGGTTTTGCAGCCTGGTGGGCACTCGAGAAGGAATTGGGTGGATCAGCCGCATGCTCGGAGCTCTTGGTGTTCACCGTCATAATCCAAGCCTCATGGCTCGCTTTCTCTGCAAATGTGAGTGGCTTGGCCATTCTGCCGTCGTCGTGTGCTCCCTTCCGGGATGTGGCTCAGCCAGGCTGAGCGGATTCTTCGACTTCCCGCGGCTCTCTTCGCCTGTTAGGCGTCGGGCTTCGCTGGTGTCCACTCCGCGGGCCATGCTGGGGCGCCAATACCGGAAGGGCTACGAGGTAAGTAGCCCTCTTGTGGAAGTCGAGCTTGACATCGGACTTTTCGGGAGCGCCTGGCTTCAGTGCTTCCTGGACGGCGGTGGATTGGCTGCCGGAGACTTCTACCGGGGGCTGCTCCTTGCTTCCTGCCCAGTTCGCCGGGCAAAACTTCAACTGTTTCAGCCTCCGTTCGCCGGGCTCACCGGCGAGGTATTTGGCATACCCGGGCGTTCGCGGCCCTTTTATTTTTTTTCGTAGCTCCATGGTTGTAGATCTTGTACCTTGTAAGGAAGCATTTGTTAATAATGTAAGTAGTCCATTTTGTCTTCAACTTTTGTCTTGCCTTTGCGAATCGTTTTTTCATTCCCGGGCATATTGCCACGAGGGTCCACGTGTCATTCCCGGAGCCCGTGGGGTCTCTCACAACCGTCATGTCCCTTGAGGCGGGCAGCGCATTTAATGCCTGCCCGGCCATTGAGAATTCATTTCATCCGGGAGCGTGCGAGTTTCGGAACTTTCCACGCGGCAAGCCTTCATTTGCCACGCTTTAAATGCGTTACGATTTTTTGATTCGCCGCCTCTTGAGAAAAAACTTGCTTATTTAAACGTTTTCCCCGACTTTGGCTCCCTTCTCGTACTTGCTCGTCCTCTGGTTGTCTTGACCTTTGCGCTCGATCTCCCATTGTGAAATCAAATGGCGGACTTTCCCGGTGACTCGAGAATACTCTTCTCACGAGTCCGAATCCGGCTCTCACGGCCCCGCTCTTTCGGAGATCGGGCGTCTTTGGAAGCGCCCTCTCCCGAAGCCACGGTTGCCGCCCTTCCCGGAGTCGAGGACACCTCCACGGTTCGCAATGGCTCCGCCGCGAAGAGTGGAGCGGCTCGGGGCCCGTGTTGCATACTGAGGGCGCCCGGGCCGAGTCTCGAGGCTCGGGCCGCTCGTCTAGCGGAAGCTAATGTGGGGCGCGAGCCCGCATCTTGGCCCTTGAAGCGGGCTCGAGCGGCAGAGCGACATGAAGGCTGTGGTCGCGAGTTGCGATCGAGTTAGGGTCGAGGCTTCATAACGAAGGACCGAATCCGATCCCGGGACGGGCCCTACGGGACGCCGCCCGGGTATACCAGAGGCTGGCCTTACTGGAGGATCCAAACTTCCGCGCAGGTGTCCTAGATCCTCGCAACTTGCGCGTCCGATCTCGTGGTCAGTTGGTGGATTACCGCACCCAAAATTCTTACCCTGGCCTCTGGTTCCAATAACTGCTTTGATGCTGTGGAGCACTTCTTTTTCCTGTTAGCGTGTAACACAAATATTTTGTCGCAATGAGAACTCTGCCTTTCGTGTTGTTTCTCCTGTCGGATTTTCCTGTTTCTTGGCTGTTTTTCTCTCTTCCCCTATTTGTGTAACACAAATATATATATATATATATATATATATATATATATATATATATATATATATATATATTTTTTTTTTTTTTTTTTTTGCACGTCAATTGGGGGCTCTGCTATCGTGAGCCTGCATTTAATACGGCGGCGCCAACGCGGGTGCTAGCTGATCCCCTGAAGGGACGCGTCTGCTAGCCTGTCGCCTAGCCATCATGGCACTCGATTGGAGTTCTGCGGTGTGCTGGGATGCTGCCACGTGCCTCAACCTCCGCCGGCGGTGGCAATTCAGTTTCCCGCCTCTTTGTTCGGCGTTGTCTATTTAAACCAGACGCCAACCGTTTCTTTCCTTCCGCTGACTTCTTCTACCTTCATTCTCGAAGCTCTTAAAAACAAATGGCAGCGAAAACAGAAGGCCCTTCTTCTTCCCGTGTCCGCAGAGCTGTACGCCATGGCGTTCGCAATACCAGATCGATTTTGACTGAGGCGTATATTGCCTCCCTTAGGGTAGACTATGCGATTCCCTGCGAGCTGATTTCCCTTGCTCCTGGTCCTCAAGATAGAGCCGACGCCCCTCCAGAGGGCTTTATAACAGTTTATGAGTACCATCTGAAGGGAGGACTTCGTATTTCATTGCACTGCTTGCTGCATGCAATAGTCGATACACTGGGAGTTCCCATGGCCAGGCTTCACCCTAACGCCTTACGCTACCTGGTGTCTCTGTGCGTCTTCGCCATCATGCACCAGTGCGATTTTGATGCGAAGGCGGCCAGGGTAATTTTTCGGGCCTCGGAGTCGGAGGATTGGATATCGCTCACCCCCAGGGCAGGATTCAACTTTCGTGGCACAAATCCTGATTCCGTTAAGGGCTGGAAGGAGCGCTTCTTCTTCCTCGAGACGCCTTTCGAGTATGAGCTTCCGAGAGGGTGGGGCCCGATCTCGGAGTTCTTCCGGAACAAGCCTACCGATGAGGACATCGCTGAATCCTCGAAGCTGATCTCCGCCGTTCAGTCTGAGGAGAAGAACTTTAAGAAACGGGGCCACTACCTTTCCCCTATCGCGTTCGAGATTGCTAGATGGGGACCTCCCGCTGGCTGGGCGGCAGCTGGGCCGGTCCAGGGAGGTCCTGGAGATACGGAGACTCATCCGCAGCCCGGCGATGCTGCGGAGGAGAGCTGTTCTCTGCTGCGTTCTTCGAGCAATGATGAGGACGCGGCAGCCCTCAAAAGGTTGAGGGAAGCAGAAGCGCCTCACCGAAGGAGGTTGAGAAGGCGAGTCGTCGGTTCTTCAACTGCGGGAAGTTCGGCTCCGACGAGATCTGCCAGGGCGCGTCGCCAAAGGGAAACTGCCGTACCTTCGTCGACTTCGATCGCGGAGCCATCCGCTCACGAAGTCGGCGAGGTCGAGTCTCTACCTACTGGGGACCTTCCTGCTGGCTGTATCGCTGAGGCATCGGGGGATGTTGTTGTTTTGGATAGCCCTGAGAGGCCATCGGTTTCAGCGCCTGAGCCGGCGTTGGAGGCCAGGGGGCCTGCATCGTTGCCAGCTATTCTTGTTGAGCCCGTCTCTGCGTACGGGCCTCCTGGGATCCTGGTGGTATTCTCAGAGGCTGGGACGGCTCCTGCTGCTGTTCCGGAACAGGCCGACGAAGGGGAAGCCGGGTCGCACTCGTGGCAGGAGCCCCCGAGTGTTCCTGCGGCTGCAGTCCTTCCAGTCAGCCCTCCTCACGCAGTCGAGGAGACGGAGGCCCAGAGGGTGGCCCCTTTGGATGAGCCTGCACGGGTCACATGCTCGGTGGTCAGCGACGCTCCTGTGGCTGATGTGGTTCAGACTAGCGAAGGGGCGGCCGGGACGTCCTCGCGGCAGGAGCCTGCGAGCGCTCCTTCGGCGGCCAGCCTTCCAGCCAGCCCTCCCCATGCAGTCGAGGAGAGTGATCCCCAGAGAGAGGGCCTTTGCAGGCGGTTTCGCAAGCTTCTGCCGCGCGCGAATGCCTTTCTGAAATGCGGTTGTTTCCTTCTGGACTTCTTTCTTTGCCGCTCATCTTGGTCATACTTTTAACTTTTCCACCGTACAGGCTTCAGACGATACGGTCCCCCTCGAGTGTGCGCGCCCGGTTCTTTTCGCGGAAGCCTTGAGCGGGTCATCGTTGACGGGCACCATCTTGCCGCGGCGATGCAGCTCGAGATCGCATCCCTTGCGAGGAGGTTGGGCAGCTGCGGCGGAGAGTTGCGCAATTAGAGGGCCTCCTTTCGCTGCGGAGGAAAGGATCGGCCGGACTAGTTGTGGGCGCGGTTGGCGGCATTCTCCTTCAGAGTGGCGGTCGGCGATGGACACTCGCTTTTGGGACGGCATCCGCTTGTGCCGCGGGATCGTCTCCCTGGCGGCTCCTCACGTCCCAGCCGGCGTCCTTCATCCAGGAAACGCCGGGGTAGGAGAAGCGTCGCGCCTGAAGACGTTCCCTGAGGAAGCGGGCCCGTCGAGTACTGCTGATTAGCTTCTGTCGCCGTTAAGTCCCGAGTTCGGTTTTTGTTGTTGTATCATGCTTGTCGCTTGCATAATGTTTGTATAAATGAGAAGCTTTTGCTTGCGCTTCGCGTCCATGCTTCCCTTATCATACAGCGTTGTTCGCCTTTTGCTTCGCTTTACTTGTCGGATCATGCTTCGCGTTTGAGTATTGGGCCCTTTGGAGCCGTTCTGATTAAGGCCCTATACAGGCGCCCTCTTGCGTGGTGCTCGTCCTTCGTAAGAGGATGTCGTCACAGCTCACGCGTTTGGGGAGCTCGATCCGGTAATGCGGATGTCGTCGCCAAGCCCCTGGAGCCTCTGCGAGGGCCAGCGCAGCGGTCAGGCCGCGTTAACCGGACTCCCGGGTCTAGGCCTCGGTCGCGTATAATTGCGGGAGGTGTGTCGCTCCTGCTCAAAGCGTTATGAACACCAAGTTGAGGTCCTAGCCCACGACCATTGTAGACTGTAGGTGCTCTCTTCTGTGCAAGAAGGTCGTCGCACGCCCCCTAAGGTTTTGTTGGCCGTAGAGTGGGTTCTCCAAGAGCCCCCAGGCCTATGGGTCTGACCGCACGGGTCGTAGGCGCGTAGCCTTTGGAATGGATCGCCTGGATCCGGTGTCTCTCACGGCTGACGCCTCCGGGCTGACTAGCACGGGGCAGAGTCTCTGGGTGGCCGCTGGGGCCTTTTGGCGCGGAGCCATGGTGAGTAGAGCCGTCCCCAGGCCATCTAGCGTGAGGACGGAGTCCCGCGACGGTCTGCTCTGGACCGCCTGGCACTGAGCCAAGGACTAGTTTCTGAACGGACGCTTGTCCTCCCGACTTAGGGGCAGATCTAGGTCGTTTAATTTGATTGTGCAATGCATGCTATCGATTCACACGAATGAATATGCAATATGACAATAAGAGTGATAATGTTAACCAAAAGACAGAAACATGCTCAAGCACTCATCATGATGTGTATGCGCGTCGACTTACCCGGTCGCCGTTGCATTATTGATAATATTTCCTTAAGTTGGCGGCATTCCATGTCCATGGGACAAGTTTGCCGTTCTGGGCGCGTAGCTTGTACGCTCCGCTCCGGAGGATTGCGGAGACGAAGAACGGCCCCTCCCATCCCGGGGAGAGTTTGTTCTGACGCGGTCTTTCCCACGCCTCTACGCTCCGGAGGACCAGATCTCCAACTTCTAGAGGGCGTGCTTTCACCCGCTTGTTGTAGTATCGCGCCACTCGCTGCTGGTAGGCGGCGGTTCGGAGCCGCGCGGCGTCCCGAACTTCTGAGAGCAAGTCCAGACTTTCCCTGAGCCTTTGCGCGTTGGTAGTTGGGTCGAAGTGTTCGACCGCGGCAGCTTGGCATTCCCACTTCTCACGGAACCACCGCCTCAACCCCGGCGCAGGTTGAAAGGCGTCTCCCTTGTTGATTCCCTCGTAGTCGTTCGGTACGACCATAGCACTGATGGTAGCTCCTCCACCCAGGAGCCCCCTGCGTCTTCCAGTCGGGTCTTTATCCCATGCAGCAACGTGCGGTTGGTAACTTCGACCTGCCCGTTGGACTGCGGGTGCGCCACGGATGTGTGCACCCGGCAATGCGGAGGTTGCGGCGGTACTTTGTAAAGCGTTTCCCGGTGGGTTGGGTCCCGTTATCGGTCCACCACAACCTCGGGGATCCCAAGCGGCAAACAATGCCTTGGCGGAGGAACTCCGTCGCATTGTGCTCATGATCTTAGCGAGAGGGGCAGCTTCCACCCATTTCGTAAAATAGTCGATACCGACGATCAGAAATTTTCTCTGTCCGGCTGCCATTGGAAGCGGACCAAGTATGTCGAGCCCCCATTGCGCGAACGGCCATGGGGACTGGAGATAGTGCAGCTCGGTGTGCGGCTGGTGTGTCATGTTGCCGTGGACCTGGCAACTTTCACACTTGCGGACGAACTCCATAGCGTCTCGCTTCATGGTGGGCCAGTAGAAGCCTTGCCGCATGACGTTGAATGCTAGATTTTTCCCGCCAATGTGTGATCCGCACAGCCCCAAGTGTACTTCTGCCAACGCGTAGTCGGCCTCCTCTGGGGTAAGACATTTCAGGAGGGGAGCTGAGTACCCCCGTCTGTACAGCCTTCCGTTCAGAATCGTGTACCATCCTGCCGCTTTCTTGACCCGCTTGGCATCGTTGGCGTCTTCTGGTAAGGTTCCCTCCGACAAGAACCGTATGTACGGCGTCATCCAATTATCTCCCGTGTCGATCTGCATTACTTCTTTGTCCTCGGCGTCGATGCTGGGTGCGTTTAGGACTTCCCTGGGCTCCCTCGCGTACTGCTCCGCGGTTCTGGCGGCCGCGTCCCGGGCCAGCCGGTCAGCACGTTCGTTATCTGATCTCGGGATATGCTCGATCTCGAATTGACCGAACTCGTGGGATCGTGGTTCTTACTCTGCGCGAGATACCTCACTAGTTGTGGGTTCGCGGCTCAAGTTCCCTTTCACCGGTTGACCACGAGCTCGAATCACTACGCACGACCCGGGCCGACCGCGAACACTCCCTCGCCAGTCGTAGGCCCGCGAGGAGGGCTTCATATTCTGCAACGTTGTTCGTGGCCGGGAAGGCCAGTGTAACGGAGTATGTGATCTCCATGCCTTCGGGCGTCCTTAGCACAACACCAGCTCCGCTGCCTGCCTGGGTTGACGATCCGTCCACGTTGAGAGTCCATACGGCGAGATCTCCGTCCGTCTTCTTCTCCGCGTTGTTGTCCTCTGCTTGCTCTGGCGTTGCCGCTTCGACAATGAAGTCCGCCAGGGCCTGCCCTTTCACGGCGGTCGCGCCGAAACTCCAGTCGAACTCCCGAGCTCGACAGCCCCACTTGACCACCCCGGGCCGGACGTCTCAAAGCCTGCAAATCGTCCTCAACGGCTGGTCTGTTAGCACGACGATCCGATGTGACTGGAAGTAGGGTCGTAGCTTCCGCGCTGCATAGACGAGTGCGAGCGCCATCTTTTCAGCGTGCGGATAACGGGTTTCTACGTCCGTCAGCACCCGGCTCACGTAGTACACCGGTTGTTGCTTGCCCTCATGTTCCGCCACTAACACGGAGCTGAGGGCGGAAGCTGACGTTGCCAGGTAGAGGTAGAGATCTTCTCCTTCGCGCGGTGAGCTCAGGAGCGGCGCGCTGGAAAGATAAGTCTTCAGTTCCCTGAATGCTTCGTCGCATTCTTCACTCCATTTGAACCTGTGTGACTTGGTTCCCCTTAGCGCCTTGAAGAAAGGCAAGTATTTCTCAGCTGACTTGGCCAAGAACCGTGAGAGGGCTGCTATCCGCCCTGTCAGCTTCTGGACTTCTTTTACTGTGCGCGGAGGGTTCAAATCGAGTATTGCCTTGATCTTCTCCGGATTGGCTTCTATTCCGCTACCGGGATACAATGAAGCCTAAGAATTTTCCAGGTTACCCCGAACGCGCATTTGGCGGGGTTAAGCTTCATCCCATCTTTGTCGGAGGATCCGGAAGGTCTCGTCCGTGTCGTCGACGTGGCGGCTTGCTACCTTGCTTTTTACGAGCATATCGTCGACGTACACCTCCACATTCCGCCCACCTGAGCTGCGAACATCTTGTTTACGAGGCGCTGGTACGTTGCGCCCGCATTCTTGAGACCAAAGGGCATCATTTTGTAGCAATACGTCCCTTGGTCTCGTCATGAACGAGGTGTGCTCCTCGTCCTCTGGGTCCATCCGGATCTGGTTGTACCCCGAGTACGCGTCCATGAAGCTCAGCAGTTCGTGCCCGGACGTGGAGTCCACGAGTTGGTCAATCCTTGGGAGCGGAAAGCTATCTTTGGGGCGTGCCTTATTCACGCTGAAGTCGACACACATCCGCCACTTGCATTTGCTCTTTTTACCAAAGACGACGTTGGACAATACTCCGGGTTCGGACTTCTCTGATAAATCCCGCATCCAAGAGCCTCTTCACTTCTTCCCTGATGGCGACCAACTTCTCGACGGAGTGGTTCCTCCGTCACGGACGGGTTTTCGGCTCGCGTCAAGGCCCGGCCCAGGACTATGACTTGGCCGATATCCCGGCATGTCGGGAGAGCCCCATGCAAACACATCGGAGTTGGTCCGTAGGAAGGTAATTAGTCCTGTCGCGATCTCGGGTTGAAGGGATTTCCCTATGCTCACGCACCGTTCTGGATCGGAGGGATCGAGCGGAATCGCCTCAGTTTCCTCCCCTGACTGGGCATCAAGCTCGTTGGAGCGACGTCTCGTCGCGGAGGTCCAGGTCTTCACTTGGTCCGCAAGGTGTCGTAGGACCGATTTGGGACAAGTAGCACGTCCGCCCCATTTCTTGATCTCCTAGAACTTCTCCCACTCCCCAAGGGGTGGGAAATTTCACCTTCAGGTGCGGGATGGATGTGACTGCTTCGAAGGCCGTCAGGAATGGTCTGCCGAGTATGGCATTGTATACAGACGGAAGGTCGACGACGAGGAACGCCAACTCGCGCGTCATGGAGCGCGGGTGAGTCCCCATCGTGACTTCCAGTCGTATAATCCCTTGCACTGGAACAGGCTCGTTGTCCAAGCCGTATAATGGTCCGTTTGCTGTCCTCATTTGGCTACATTTTAGTCCCAGTTTGGTGAACGCAGTAAGATACAGCAAATTTTGTGAGCTTCCATTATCAATGAAGACCCGTTTCAGCTGGTAGTCATCACCACCAGCAGAAACGAGGGCCGATACAACAAGGGGGTCAGTATGGGGGGAAGTTACATGTGCCATGTCTTATTGCTAAAGCTAATGACATCATTTCTAACCCCTAACTTCGCCCGCTTGCTCTTTGGAAGCTATTTCCTAAGTGGTCCGTGCCCCGCGTTCGCAGTGTCGGCGGAAGAGATCATGTGGACTACGCCGCCGCCGTGCGGGCTCTTGGTGGCTCGGCCGGTTCTCCGTCGAGGGGGCGGGTTCTTGCCCGAGCCTTTCACGAATCTCTTCAAGTGTCCTCGCCGGATCGGATCTTCAATCTCCTGCTGCCAGGTGCGCGATTCTCGGTTGAGTGCCCTGCATACGGCAGTGGTATTGGCGATACTTTGTCCGTGTCGCGCTACCCAGGACCCTTGGGTGTCTTTGGCCACTTGAAGAATCTTTCATCCTGGATTTGCATCAGGATGTTTGTGCGGCTATCATTCAGCGGGGTCAGAGAGGCCCTGCTGTAATCCTTCTTAGGCCCCGGCGGGGTCGCCGCTGCTTTCGGCGCTCCATGAAGCGCTGGCTGTCGCTGTCCCTCTTTCTTCCTCCAGAGGCTCTGGAGGTCTCCGGGGGCCGATCCGCCCGCTCGGGGCGTTTTGCTTCGTTGGCCTCTTCGGCCGTGATATACGCCCGGGCAATGGTCTCCGCCTCCCTGAAAGTCTGCGGGCGCTGGTGCGACAGGTGCTTGAAGAAGTCCCCCGCCGCCAAAGTGGCGATGAAGGCACTTGAGCTTGATTCGTCGGAGAGGTGCGGGATCCGTCGCGCCTCGGTGATGAAACGGTCCAGAACCGCCTTCGAGGCTTTCATCCGTCCTCTCGGCGGAGGCGGACTAGGTGCCATGGTTGTCTCTCCTCCCGCCTGCTGGAGGCGAACTGGCTCAGGAAGCTATCGGCGAGCTCGTCGAACGAGCATATGGAGTTCGGGGGGAGGCCATGGAACCAGAGTAGCGCGTCGCCCCTAAGGGTGACGGGGAAGCTCTGACACATCAGGGCCTCGCTTGCCCCTTGTAGAGTGAGGTGGGTGCGGAAGCAGTTGAGATGGTCCATGGGATCCTTGCTTCCGTCATATCCCTCCATGACCGGCATTCTGAACTTGCTCGGTAGCGGCTGTGTCCGCAGGTCCATGGCGAAGGGCGACCTGCGGAGATTGGCGGAGGAGGGCGTGGGCTTCTCCTTGTGCAGGGTGTCCCACAACACCTTGACTTTCTCCTCCATCGAAGGATCCGTGAGCCCTTCGCGCATTGAGGACGGCGCGGAGCTCCGTGTTCCCCGGGGTTTAAATGCATGCTTGTCGGGGGTGGCGGCTCTGCATGGGAGGCGCGCTCCCCATTGGAGCCCGCGGCGGTGGTCTCCCGTGCGCGCGAGTTGCCGCGAGGAGCGTCCTTCAGGCTGTCCTCCCTGTCGTCATTGGCGAGGCGGCTTTCCGCCTCGTTCTCGCCGTTTCCACCGCGGTGCGGGGGCCGCGCGTGGTCAAGTCGATTGGCTCGCCTCCTGCGAGTGGCCTCTCGCGCCTTTCTTTCGGGAAGTTGAGGCCTGGGCCGCTAGAGGGGCGGCCCCCATCACGGGGTCCCGGTGTTCGCGCATACGGCGGAGGATCTCCTTCGGGCGTCTAACTCCGCGGCCGTGTGGCGGGAGCCCGGCTCGGTTGGTTGTTCGCTTGGTTCCCGTGGGGACTCCATCTCGGACGGTGGTCTCCACCGCAGAGCACCGCTGCGCTCCGGGTGTTTACCATGCTTGGTTGTTCAGCTGCTGGGTAGGAAAATGACACTTGGCTTTCTGTCAGTTTCCCACAGACGGCGCCAATGTTGCGTCCCGGGCCCAAGGTTGTTGTACGGATTAAGGAGCCTTCGGATTCCTAAGCGCGCGGGGGCTCTGGAAGAAGGATCCGGTCTCCGTCTCTCAGAACCTGGACCTGCACAACACAAACAACAAACAAGAGTGAAGAAGTGCAGCGGGATTTCTCCCACCAAGGCCACTCCGACGCTCAAGTCAGCAAATTCCCGCAATTGACGGAAATGCGCACGCTAAGGTGGTGCGCGTAAAAATGCTGTGATGCGTAAGAAGAACTTATGTGGTGATGAGGAGAAATGCAGTGAGCAGGTGATGGAAGGCCTGGCTTCCTTGGTGCACTGCGATGAGTGGCTAACTTTCCCGCTTGACGGGATGAGAAGAAGGAGAACGATTTGGCCCAATCCGCTCAGAGGATTGGAGCCTTATGGAAGCTGGATTAGTGCTTGGGATCCAAGGTAACCCTTAGTCGCAAGGTCGCAGAACCAGAAAACCGTTCTCAGAGTTGGAATCCAAATTCAGAGCCAGAATCCCTTTCTCTGGAGGGTGAGGGCGCTTATATGCCTCCTCCCCTTTGGACTCTTGGGCGCCAAGACGCCCGTTGCCTGGGTCGTCGCGCCGTTGGTCGCAGTCGTTGACCGCCGGTCACGCCGGTTGTCCTGACAGCGTGCCAGGCACGCTGCTGTGCGCTGTTGATCACGCTCGATTTTCCTTGAGAAAGGAGTGGTTGGCCGTCTGCAGACAGCAGCTGATGGCGTTGGCGTGGCGCCAGCCATGCCTCTATTGGCTAGCCTTTCCGCCCTTCACGCCTGTTCCCGGCGACGCATTTAATGCGCTGCAGGTTTCCGTTGGCGTGACTTCGCGACCATTCCCCGTTGGACTGGGCTGACGCTTTCTCGCGTGCTCCTCCTTTTCTCATGGGCCGCTGTTTGCTTTGTGGGCCTGGATCTGTTCTCATGGGCCGGAACATGGGACCCAACAAAATCTATTATCATAAATATTCTCGTGCTGCACCAATATCATTTTTTTCTCAAAGAATTAGAAAATAATTTTCCTTTCTTCTCTCAGCTTATAATTGAATAAATTTTATACAAACCTGGTACATTTCAAGACGATCACCATAAACATTACTTCACATAGGGAGAGATAACCACACATAAATTATCAAAATGTCCAGCTTTTGTTGAATATGTATCCATTAAAAGTATCATATCCTTTTCTTCAAAGAAGATATCTGGAATAGTCATGTATTTTAAAAAGTTTCTCTTCAGTATGTATTAAAATTAATAAGATCACATTTATTTACCCATATTTCTATAAATCATATGCTTTACCAGATGAGACATTTTTAACAGAGCCACTGTGCGTGCAACTACGGGCCTAGTTTTTTAACAAAAAAACTATCCTAGTAGAATTATGTACGATAATTTATTATTCAGATGTCATTATTTAATATTTAAATTTTAATTATTAATTTTTTTAAATACGACAGCCTAAATTAGAAAACTAGGCTCGTGAGTCCTTCTAAATAGAATAATATTTTAGTTATTTCAAGAACAAGTTTCTACAATTACGATTAGTATAGAATTTTTCAAACCGATTAATAGCATTTGCAACCTATTTAATTGTTGGTTTCTATTTTGGATTTAGATTTAAAATCTATAAATTTTTTTATTTTTTTTAGACTCAAAACTGTTTGAAATCTAAATTAAAGTATTTGAATCAGATACGTAATTAAAATGAAAAAAAAAAAATTAATCTCCGATGAAATTTCTGTTCAATAAAAAAGTAAAGAAAATGTTAAGCGCAGCATCACTTAGAGATATTTGGAGCAAAAAATTTAATATACAAATTTTTTTAATGTTACTTTGACTTAAAGGTTTATTTTTTTAATTTTTGGGTAATCTTATTGTAAATTAGAATAACTTAGTCATCTTTATTTGTATAATATGTTTAATGAGATTTTATTGTATGTGATTAAATTATTAATATTTTAAGAATTTATAGTCAAATAAATTATGAAAATTTTCACTTGTCTTGGACACTACACATGTTTTAAGTAAATTTTTGTGATGCTAAAGGAATTTTATACGATGTTAAAAGGCTTTAAAAAATTATCTCATATTATATTTTTTTCTCTAAATATTCAATTTTATTATTTATGTGTTATTTCTGTTGCTAAATAAATTCAATTTTCAATTATAATAGTATAATTAATATTAAACAGGCAAGATTAATATTTCTTTTAATAGTAAAAAAAATTAAATAATATTTCTTTTTTAATAATAAATAACATAATCGTTCGATCAATATCAAATAATTGTACTTATGAGATATTGAATCAATTTTTTTTAGAGGGGTGGGTTTCCTAAATCCTAGTAAGTAGGGTTTATCATAATATATATATTTTTTAATGAAAATAATATGTTTAATTTTATATTTGATGGTTGATTTTTTTAAAATGAAATATGACAATTCGGTGTGTTTCGTCATCCCTAGTTGCACTACCCAAAATTAGGTCTTACCAAGCACATTTTCTTTGCCAAATCAAGCCTTCACTTGGGCAATGATTAATGCTATTTTTCTTTTTTCTTTTTTTTTTTAAATCTATCCTAAACGTCATTTTTAGTCGTAAATATGAATCAGATTAGTTGTCAATTACGTCAATTTTAGAATAATAAGCGATTTTTTGGAAATTTAACTACCACAAAAAAAGGATATTTTGACATTATTTTTTTATTTATAAAAATGACATATCTATTATTCAGATATATCTAATATCTATAAATAATATATAATGATATTTATCTGACCCGATAATTATAGAAAGTAAGGTCAATTAATAGGCTAAACTTTGTTATAACCAAATATGGCGGCAAAAATAAGACGTGCGTATAATTTTTTTTATTTGATATATTATTTTTATATAGGAAGGAGCCGACGGTGTTATGTCATTGGCATTTAAAAGGGCCTCAAATAATAGGTCGTGTCCCACACGGCATGACTCGTACCGCAGGGCGACCAACCATGCGGAACGAGGGGGGGCTGCGACGCGTACGGCCGTCGCAGCCCCCTGCGATGCCCCCCGTGCCGTTGGATTGGAAAATCCAACGGCGTGGGTTTATATATATAAAAAAAAAAAAAGGGGTTTTGTTGTTTTTTTTTTTGTTTTTATATTTTTTTTTGGTTTTGATTTAAAAATAAATTGATTATATATATATATATATTTTTTGATTTTATATTTTTTTTTAAAAAAAAGGGGAGCCGTCAGATCGAAATCTGACGGCTCCCGTGGACGTCGCACGGCACTGCAACGCTCCCCACGTCGCAGCGCCCCCGAATCCCATGCAACATGCAGCCTGACACAAACCGAAAGTGTTAGGCTGTGCTGTACGGGGGCTATGACAAGCTGCTTGCAGCACGGCCTAATGACCACCTAGAGATACGGATATTAAATACTTAATCTGTCCATGCAAAATGTGAGAAACTAGTGATATACTAAGAACAAAAACAAATCATACACTCATACAAATAGTTATTTATATTCTAACGCATAGAAGTAGTGGAAGCTTCAACAACAAATCCCATAAATAACCAAGAAACAAAGTTGAACAAACAGAGCATAAGGCATAACAATGAGCGTGAGAGTAGCAGCACAATGGCAGACGAGTGCTTTCTGTGCGAGCACACAATGGTTTTGCAGAGTATTTTTCCAAAGGAAAAATTACTTTGCAATTAGATGATGGCACCGAATCAACGATTTTAATTAAAAACAGTATGACTGGGCAGACGAGGTTTTTCGTATGCTCCGGGAGCAGAGGTCTTTGCTCCTGCCAGATTTTAAAATCAGAGACTGGCGGTGACTAAACAAATATAAGGAATATATTTTGATCACCAGATAATGGGTTTGAAACATTGAGTTGCGGGGGATTGGAGAACCTTATTTGACGATCCTAAGCTTTTGAGGAATTTGAAAAACTCGAACCGAATCTCTTATTACGGCAGAAGAGTGTGATTAGTCCAATGTGTTTCCAGGCATTTAAGAAAGGGTAAATATTTTCAATTATTTCCGGCCATTAAACCCGAAATGAGAAAAAGAAAACAAAGGAAAATAAAACATGCACAAAACCATATTTTTAATTATTTTTTCAAGGCCTAACATCGTAAAATATTTCAACCAAAATTAAAACAAAAATCTCCTCACAGCTATAAAAAAAAAAAAAAAAATTTAAATAATGTGACAAAAAATATTTCGCCCTAATATCATAAAAAATTAAACCGGCTAAAAAACCAAAAAAGTCATACGCTGGGACAAAAAATAATGCTACTCGACCTAATAGAAAAAGAAAGAAGGGTGGGAATACATGAAATAGGGAGTGGGAGGGAGAGAGTAGCCAACCTCACGAACGGTGCGACGACTGCTGCTGAGCAAGAAGAGAGAGAGAAAGTGAGAGAGCGCCTGTGCCGGAGGGAGAAGAAGACGGAGCAGCTGCCGCGCACGAACAATGGAGGAAGGTTAGGTTAGGGTTTTTGATTTGGGAGAGGAGTTGGCAACCCAACCCGTTTTCAGTGATACGCTAAATACGAAAAATAATTTGAAAAAAAAAAAAAGCAATGTAGAGGGAAAAAACCTCTCCCAATGATTCACCCGGCTCACGGTCCCTAAAACCGGGGCAGAAGAGCAGACGGGACCATCTGATGCTCTGCTTCTCCTGTCCAGAGAGAGAGTCCCACGGAAAGAGAGAGAGAGAGACAGAGAGATGAAGAGTGAAAGAGACATGGAGCGAAAGAGGGAGAGAGAGGATACAGGCATGCGACCAGTAAAGCCAGGAAAGGCAAGGCTTTGTTTCGGAGGAAGTGAGCAAAAAAGGTTGGAGATGACAGATAGAGCTGAACGACAGGGGAAACCAGGGCTGCAGGTATTTAGGCTTTGTTTTGGAGTTTTTGTTCTGTTTATTTGCATAAAAATAATTTTATTTATTTTGAATTTATTCTTTATATATATACATAGTCTACTAAAATTTTAAATAAACTATATATATATATATATAAGTATCAGTTATAAATAAATTTTAGGTAAATGGGGCCATTTTGATTATTTTTTTAGTTCCCACAATATTTATATAACAATGAATCATATTATTATTTTATCTGCTAAACCCATTTTAAAATATATTTGTAAATCAAATATTTTGGAATTTTGGGTGTTAAAAAGTTGAACCAGAACTACTAAATTCAAATTAAAAATAGGATAACCAAATTAAATATATTTTCTTTTTTTCGTGTTTCTATATATATAATATTTAACGTAATTTAAGGGGGCTTCATAAAACTCACTTGGTATTTAAATTTCTAATTTATTTTTCCTTTGCCCCTGTACGAAATTAAATTTTTCAATGAATATTTATTAGATTAGTGAAAATTTTAAAAATACACCATAGCTATATTTGACCTAAACTAAAAAATACAGTTTTTTGGGAAAAAAATATTTCTTAGATTAGAAAAATATTGATATATTTTTATTATTATAAGCCTCAGCCTCTAAATAATGTAGTGTCATATGTTTCTGTAAGTATTCTCCGTAATTAATATAATATGGTATTTACAGGTGTGAGAGTAGTATTATATTGCTATAGAATATTAAAAATCTCTAATATTTTATCAATGCCACGGTTTCTCATATTAGCTCTTTGAAGTACTAAAAAGATAAACGGGAAAAGAGCAATTGAGTACACCAGTAACACTCTGTGAGATTTATACTTATTTTATGAATGATTAAATTATTATTTTAATCAAATATATAAATTAACCGCATATATCAATTCACTTTTGTATTTGTTTTTTTTTTTATAGAAATTGGCAATCAATTTATTAAAGATATCAACATGTTGCATCCCGGGTCCCGGATTGTTGTACGGATTATGGAGTCTTCGGATTCCTGATACGTGTCGAATCCCGACCAGATTCGATCTCCGTCACTGTGAACCTGGAACTTGTATAACACAACTAACAAACGCGAGATCAGAAGCCCGACGAAATTTCTCCCACTAAAAAGACTCCGACGCTTAAGTCGGCAACTTTTTGCAATGAACGAAAAATGGGCGCACATTTAAAGGTACGCGAAAATGTGCTGTGAATGCATGGGGAGTGTATAAATGTAGGAGTGGGAGATTGATGAGCGGGTAGCAGGAGGCCGGGCTCCCCCGAATGTACCGCAGAGGGTGGCTCATTCTCGTAGCCTGTAGGAGGAAGTTGAGATGGGACATGGGCACTGATATGTGGATTTTATCCCTGAGGGGAGAGTTTTTGCTGCGTAATGTCAAGCTGAATGCCCAGGTTCGATTGATCGATCCCCTTTTCGGTGGATGGAGAGAGATTTTGTAGGCTCCTTGACTTGGAGCTTTAGGCGCGAGAATTCTTCCTATAGGGATTGGTTGACCATTGTCCAGTGGTGGTCGTCGGCGTGTTAGTTGTCGCCTTGCAATGGAGGAGAGACCGCCGTGTGTCGCAGGCCACATTTGGTCTACCTCTCGCACTTAGATTGGAGAGAGAACTACGGGTAGCGACGTAAGCTGTGGTTGACAGCACTAACTTTTTCCTCATTGGCTCATCTTCTCTACGATGTTTCTGTTGCCCAATAGCTGCATTAATAGGCTGTAGACAACGACGATTGGTTGCGAGTACGGGCTGCCACGTAGGCTATTTTGAATATTGTGCTGAGTCAGCCGCCTGGGCCACTGCTTCACGGATTGGGCCTAGCACTCCTTTGGGCCTTACTAGTACTAGACCCAACACTAGCTCCCCATACTTGGGCAGACTTACAATCACGACCTAACATGTCCATCTCGGGTCCAACTGGTCACCATATCGTCCTCCTTAAGATGCGCCAGGCTTTTTCGTCTTCTGGCATCGCATCCTCCCTAGACAATCATGCAGGCTATTCAGGCGCTACAGTGACTCGATACTCTGGAGGGTTAGATTCGCACGCCTGAGGTTGCGTGGGTGTCGACGATTTTCCTTCTTCATGAATGACAACTATCGGGATGCACGCCTGATTAATTGGCGGCAAGGCGCTAGCTTGTCCATAAATAGGATGGCTCTTCAACTAACGTGGCTCATCCCTCAACTGATATTGAAAGAGCAATGCGAGGGCCTTGGTTCATCTCGCTTTCGGTGGGATTCTGCGAAAGAGCCGGGGGGACTAATTGGAGATCTGGAGTTCATGGCGAAGACTATCTTCACGCCCATACTATGGGCAGTTCCTCGTGCTAATAAGAGTGGCTTGGCCACTCTGCCATCATCATGTGCCTCCCCCCAAGCTGTGGTGATCTCCAATGTATGGGAGGATCCATGCGGAGCTACCCAGGGGCATCTTGCCTCCAGTGTAGCGCATCACTCGCGGTCTCCACTTCACTTGGATCATCGCACATGCCGTTTGGAGGTGGAGGCGATGAAAGGAGTCCCTGCCGGGGGAGCGCATGTCCTCTGCTTCCCCGCTAGGTCTCCCATTGTAGGTGTTGGTTCTGCCGTAGTGGTTAACATTGGGTTCATCCACAGCGGTTGATCAACACTTGGCTACTTCGATGCTTGGGCTTGTTAGGTTACTGGCAGTGGAGCCATGGTGATTTCATGTCAATCACGTTCCCCAGGCAATGCCGCAAACATCTAGGGCAGTCGCTTCGAGGTGTATGCCCCATGCCGTATTATCCTCCTCTTTCTTATACTTTTGATGTCGCAAACTGTGTACTTTATAAAGAAAGCTTTGATTAATAAGAGAAGTAGTCATTTGCCTTTATTTTTCTATCTTGTCACATGCATTTTCTTTTATTGACTGCTCATTGGATTGCACTTCATGGGCAACTTGCTCCTTCCATCGCGTCGCGTGTCGATCCACGTGCTTGAGCGTCTTTGGATGCTCGCGGCTGGCTCTGCCGATCTCATCGCTCAAGTCTTAAGGTAGACTGTCGACAGGAGAACACAGCAGTAAAAGATTGCTAGCGGCTGATGCTTTGGGAGTTCAAATGCCACAGGTGGACATCACATCAGCCTGGCTGTCTGGCACATTAACTACGTGGGAGATTATGGGGCGCTGTGTCATAGTGATTCACCTTGGAAAGGCACGAAACTTCAGGGACTTGCCACGTGGGAAGAGCTGATTGGTTCCTTCCCAAGGCGTTTTATTGAGGGATTTTTGGTTTTTTAAACCCCTGAATTCCCTCCAAGAGCTTTGCGTCCTTTAGAAGCTTTGAGGGTGTGAAGCGAGCGCTGTTCTTGTTCTTTTTCGATCCTGCAGAAAGATTGTCTTCCTCGTCAGAGTTTGAGTCATCTCCCGGTCGGTCTGCAACGGACACACATGCTTTGTGGATTTGTGATGATACTGCGCCTGGTGCTGTCGCCACAGGAGGTCGTGGCTCAGAGGCTACTGTCGTTGGACCGATGAGGTTCTTGAGGGCGCCATCGGGCTTCGAGATGGTGGCGGCATCCACTTCCTCGAGGCGCCACAAGCCTAGGAGGGAGGATCCCGCGTTTCAAGTCGCCTGGGATATTGAAGACTTCGAAACCATGATGCAGGCCGTAGTTGGAGAGATTGAGCAGACGAGGGCTCGTGTCGCACACTTTGAATGGGCGTGGTTAGAGTCCGAAGCTAGGGTTTCCAGGCTTGCTGGTGCCAACATGCAGGCTCGGGACCGCATACACGCTCTCCAGGAGGAGCTTGAGCAAGTCCAGGTAGGACTTGGTGTGGAGTGCACGCGATTGGAGGCCCAGTTGAGGTTAAAGCTCAAGTCAGAGGAAGTGGGTCCTAGACTGGAAAGGAGGTTCCAGGACGGCATCCGTCTCAGCCAGAGGCTAGCCAAGCTGGAGGAGCCAAACTTCCGCTTCGGTGTTTTGGACTCTCAAAACTCAGGCATCCGGACGCGTGCTCACTTAAGAGAACTCACCGATCCAGATCCTTCAGGGTCCAGTGAGGACGCGTGACAGACCGTATTATTTTGCTTAAATAACCTCCGTCAATAAACATATAACTTAAGCCCAATAATAATAATGAAAATAATATAAGATTTCTACAGAAAATTGGGTAGAAGTTCGTTTGTAAATCAGACATTTGTCAAAATACAAACACCTGTAATCAAACCTGTACAACAATCCATAACAAATTCCACAACACAACCACAATTTCACAATTTATCGCACTACACAGGATCTAAACATCACAGCAATAGGGGTGGCACCAACATTATAACTTTAGTACAACGCCAGCCAAAAAGAATGCCAACTAGAAACCCTAATCACAACCACAATAAGAAAAACCTATGGAAGTATAAAAACTAAAATATACAGCGGAAACTAATCCTTTGTTCATCTACATAATACATCATTAACATCACGGGACATATTTTATACAGTTTTTAAAAAAATAGAACAAAATTCCTGTCTCATACATATAATCAAGCTAAGTCCAAGTCCTAAGTTTTGCACGCAATATCCGTTGCCTATCACACTTCTATAGATTACTTAGTCTCGTCGGGTATCAGTGCGTTTTCATCTGAAAGGAGAGATAGTAAGGGTGAGCGTATAGCTCAGTAAATGAAATCATACATCACTATAACAGGTAGATAAACAATAAAAATGATAAATGGATGGGGGAGACGTACACTTTCAACGAAACAGAAACATGAGAGGAAATGAGACATTTGGGATCGCCTAGGTTGCATGTTTACATTAATTACATTTTATACGTTTTCATTATTTTTATTAATCTTTGCGGATTAGGCCCAGTAGGTCGTACTAGCCAACAATGTAAGAAAATGAGGAAAGGAATATGTTCGCTACGCATTCTAAAGCGCACGACTACATTTTAGGCGTGCAGCACTCAACCATCGGCTACATTTTAGGTCTGCAATACTTAGCCATAACAATTTGCCCCATACCCCCGGGTAACAGGGGCAATCCTCACTCTTCCACAATAGTATCCTAAGGCGTACCACGAATATCACTTTCCCCCATGAGCGGCCTGAGTATTCCTTAGATTCCCACTGTGATGTACGTGGCAAACCAGAGGGCACCACCCAATGAACATAAGTCCATGGTCCTAATTTCAAGATTTAGTCTTTCCTTGAAAGAGGATCCACCACAATCCATTTTATTCACATTATCTCTAACCGAGAGAACAGTTCTATCATGCATACATTGTGGATTTTCCCTCTGATTGCTTGCTCGGTTCTCATCTTTATTTACATTTTAACGATTCAATTCAATTCTACGAGAGAGTTTGGAGTTTCTTACCACTGATGGGCAAATATCATTTTAGGATCCTTCGGAATACATTTCTTTGCCTTCGGTGCACAAATACATATTTTCAAGGCTTATAATTTAATATGAACAATTAGACATAAATTTCATAAATATTAAATGGGTGTAAGCATGCAAATTTTTCCATTAATTTTTGTGTGAACCGTAACAGTGTCCGTTTAGAGGATCCGGACGCCACGAATGGGTCGAAACTTGCGAGATCGATCGTCCAACCGATTTATATGCATAATTAAGATATGGTGATTCATGTTTTGAGATCAATTTAACAAAATACGGCGGAAAAAACAAAAAGCCCCCCAATTTTCGCGTGGGTTAGGGTTTGGCAGAATCCAACCGGACGAATCGGTGAATAAATCGAGCAATAAATTATATATTTCTTGAACATTAGGCATGGGTAACATGCGTTTTATAGTTTGGGAGGGCATCGAGACGAAAATGCCCGATGAAAAAAATGGGTAACAATCAAAAGAGAATGAGAAGTGTGTATGAGAACACTTATCTCGACGCGTACTACAACTTTTCCAACTAACTCGAACTCGAAATTGAACCCGAGAAACTTCGTTTGGCCTCATCTCCTCCGTGCCGTACTCCTTCCTGCGCGGCTCTTTGTGAGCACAGCCGCCACTGCTCAGCCACTCACGCCACGTAAAGCCACACCAGTGAGCTGCCTCCATCCACCGTGGTCACTGTCACCACCAGTCAAGCCCACCGTCGCGCCGCTCAGAGCAACGAAACCCTAACCCTCTCACCCTCACTCTCTCCTCAATTGCTTTTCCGCCGTTTTTCCCCTTATGCTTCATTTTTAACGTTAATAACAACGTTATTATTATTATTACTATTATTATTATTATTATATTTATTTATTTATTTATTATAATTTTTTAATCCAAAAATTTAAATCGATACCCGAGCGGTCGAATGGGCGCACTCCAGGTACTGGCCCAAGAGTTCCAATTATTCTCTAAAACTTTTATAATATTAAATTAATTTTCTATCACACCCAAATTACCTAAACATAAATGAATTTAAATTAATTCAAATAAAAATATTCGAGATATTACAGGATGACTAATTGTAATTTGTGGTCATTGACCGCCTCTTGCTGTAAAAAGAATTTATTAGTGGAACACATAATAAAATCTCTTACTTAACCGTGTGGTGTTTTTGTTGTTGTTCTTATGGAATCGTATCTTGGAAGTTTTGCCGCCATTAGCCCTATCGATCATAATTAGCATTTAATGCTGGTGTGACAACCGGGATTTCGCAAGCGGTTGAAGCGATTGTGATCTGGCACAGGCCATGATTGGCTGCCATTTAGGGTTCGTGGCATCCCTAGTGAACAGACGTGTGGCCTGGCCATCAAGTGAAGTGTCGATTGAGCTTCCCGTGCAAAGGCACCTCGTTGCCTATTTAAGCGGGCCTCTTCATATATGTAATATCTTGAATTTTTATTCGGATTAATTTAATATTAATTATGATTTTTGATAATTTGGGTATGGCAAAAAAATAAATTAAATATTAAAAAATTTTGGATGACATCTGGATCAGTCAGGTTGGCACCTGAGGTGTGCCCGCATTATCGTTCGAATATCGATTTGGATTTTGAAATAAAAGAAAATAATAATATAAAATAATAATAATAATATATAAAAAAGAAAATAATAAAGAAAAAAAAGAAAGAGATAAGATTGGGGGAACAGTAATAGCAGGTTTTCGTGGAGAAAGAGAAGCAGGGAAAAAGGGAGAGGGTTTCAGCCGGCGTTCACGGTGCACAACGGTGGAGAGGAGGAAGGATACAGGCAGCCGGCGACGGCGTCGTGTGGCGAGGACGACACCGTGACGGTGGTTGTCAGTGGCTGGAAGTTTTGCCAATGGCGGTGATTCATGAGGAGAGGCCGTCAAGGAGGCCGACGGTAGTTGTTGGTAATGTCAATGGCGGCGGCGTGCAGTGGCAACGCAGTGGTGGTCGATGGCGGCCAGTGGTGTCACACTGGTGGATTGTCTGGGCTGTGAGTGAGCTTCGTGAGGCAGTAGCCACGAAGAGAGAGAAGGAGATAGCGGGTTGAGCACGACAGCGCACGCGGTAGCGGAGAGACAGCAGATTAATGGCTTCGGCGCTAGTGGGATGACGCCGACAAGGCCGGCGGTGGCCGGTCGGTGTTGCGGTAGGTCAGCCGGCAGTGTTGAACACCGACAGCAACGCCAATGAAGCTTCGCGTAGAAGAGAGAGAAAGACGCAGAGGAGAGATGGGTAGCACAAGGGCGGCGGGACGACAGAGAGAGAAAGGGCCAATTCGGGCACTTCGGGACCTCCTTTCTTCAGATTTGCAAAGTATGAGGTTCAGGCAAGATTTGTAAATCCCCTCTTTGGTCTGATTTAATTTCTGATATATTTTGGATACTGTATGAATTTTTACTAACATGTATGTATTTTTGTACACCCATTTTATTTATTCTGGACATATATGTGTAGTTCATTGGATTATTTTGGGGGTTTTGAATATGGATTTTATGATATTAGGAATTTAATATTTTTTTGAAAGCTCAAAAAATTTATTGGGCTCAGTGTATATTTATATCAGTATATGTAACAAAAATGTACACGAAACTTGCATTGTCCGTGCATTTTCATATGCACGTGTCGGGTTGTGGTCACTATATTTGGATTTGGATCATTGGATTTTGCCTAACTCCGGACGGGGAGATTATTTTGTTATTTGAAAATCCCTTTTCGCCGGCAGAAAAAGGCTTGGAGTAGTGACCCTTCCCATTTGGATAATTTGACTTGACCTTAGTATATATTCGGACGTCCTAATATATCTGACAAGCTTGAGGAATACACCCAAAGTCGCGGATGATAAAATATAGTGAGCAACCTTATCTATGGGTACACAGTATATGCATTTTGGCCTAAGGTTACTGGAATTATGTGTAACCCTTCCTCAAATTAGTTTTTAAATAATTAGAACCCAGATTTGGTACATAATTATATTTTTGCATTGATTGGTATTGGACTTTCATTTGGATATGGATTTTTGGACTTGGATTTGAGATTTGCCGACAATTGGGTTTGGTATGTCTCGTACAAATGATTTTGATTATATGTTTTGATCCGAACGTTTAGAATATCTATCGCGATGCTGCTTTGATTTCTGCGTACGCTATTGGATCATCCGACTATCGAATTCTACTCTAAATCACAAGCTGATTGGGCCTTGAATTTGGACTTGGATTCGAACTTGGATTTGCACTTGGATTGACATTGGCTTTGGAATTGGTCTGGATTACGTTTGTTTTGGTTATATATATATATATTCATATATATATAAGTCCCGACGATGACTGTTTTTAAAATTTGGACATTTGTTTGGATTTGGATATTTGATTTGAGTACGAGACTAGCATTGAATTTTGAAATATTGATCTTGGATTTCTGTTGAATTTGTCTTACCGACGATTTGGATTTATCTTGTCATTTAAATGGATTTTTATTCATTTGACATTCCTTCTGATTTATTGGACTCATTTTGTCTAAATATGATACTTGTTAGGCAATTGGCTCACGTTTTCTGTTTTGTCCCTTCATATTAGAAGGCTCGGACGCATTACAGGAGTTAGGATGTAACCTTCAACCATTCTTTTGATTCGGTGAGTTTTGGTTCTATTATGGTTTAATTTGACAATTGATGCAATTGTATTATGGAATTGGCCGGGTACAAGCCTATGATTATATTTTGAAAATAATTCAGATATTATGCTATGTATGATCAAAAGTTTTGGATAGAATTGTTACTTCCCTTACGATGATTATAGAGTAGGTTGTATTTATTTGGTCTGGACAGTTGTTCAATGAGGTCATGTGTGGATTTAATTTCATTAAATTGTATATTTTGATTTGTTACATCCAAATTTTTGGAACTTAGTATTAGTTGTGTAATATTATTTGGGATTTTAAATTTTAAGAATTGTAATTAATTATTTAAATTGACATACTTGGTTCGAGTTCGTGACAATAGGTGTGTCTCTTCATACTTCCTTGGGAAAGAAAAAATGGCAAGAAAGAATTCCCCTTCCTCATCCCGCCTCTCTCGAATAGCTCGACATAGGGTAGGAAACACTGGGTCTCATCCCATTGCCAGCCAAGTATTCTTGATTTCATGGTGGACTACAGGTTTCGAAAGACATGGCGTACCGTGCTCCAGGTTTAGGTGGTAGGGCTAATACCCCCCAGAGGGCTTCATTATAGTCTACGAGCACCACCTAAAAGGAGGACTCCATTATCCCATGCCATGCTTTCTTACGCACTTGGTTGAGGCGTTGGGAGTTCCCGTGGCGAGGCTTCATCCCAACGCTATTCGTTATCTCGTTTCGCTGTGTATTTTCTCCCGCCTTCATATTGGCGCATTTCATGCGAAGGCAGTAAAGGTGATCTTTCGTTTCGAGGAGCCGAATGATTGGATCTCTATGTCTCCTCGACTTGGCTTTCACTTTTGAGGGACCAATCCTGATTCGGTCAAAAATTGGAAGAACTGCTTCTTATTTCTTTAGGAACCTGCTGATTTATAACTTTCGTGTGAGTGGGGCACGATCTCAGAGTACTTCTGCAGGGATGTGTCCTCGGAGGACACTAAGGATACGGTGGAGCTAGTCGCTACCATTGGCTCCCAAATGAAAACATTCTCCGTCCAGGGTTACTATCTGACGTCCCACACTTTCAAGGCCGCTAGGTGGGGACCCTCGTCTAGTTGGGCTGTAGCTGGCCCTGAGAAGACAAAATCGAGGGACATCGTACTTTGCGAGCCTTCAGGGGAAAACGATGAGAAAAGTTGCTCTGTCGTTGGGGACGCCCTTCGATGAAGAGGTTAAAGCTCCTTTAAAGAGGCTGAAAGAGGCTAGAGGCACCTCCACTCGAAGATCACAGAGACTGGAAGCAGGACCTACCGAGCAAGTCTGGAGCCCCGTTCCGGGTTGACATCGAGCATTGAACCACGGGAGGGAGTTTCTGAACACTCACCTATTTCTGCCGTGGTGTTAGCTGAGTACGGCGTCCCTTCAGTGGAACTTTACTTTGAGAAAGATTCTCCTGCGGGTCCCTTCGTCGACCTGGAGCTGCCAGAGGTGGTTGTTGAGGCCGCGCCGACTGTGGAAGGCAGCACATCAACTCCTAAAGAGCTAGAGCAGGTGGGCATTTTGGAGCCTGTACCAGTTATGGTAGGGACTTCAAAGCTTTCTGGATCTTCTGCCAGGCCGTTTCTAGAGGTGTGCGTCCAGGAGGGTCTCCTGTGTTGCTGGAGGCCGGAGCCGGGCGGGAGGCCAGCCCGCCAGGTGTCGATTTGACATTAGAGACTGTCGTATCTGGGATGGCTCAGGAGCCGGAGCCCCCAAGTGTTCCCCTGTCACCCGAGGATTCAGGCCATCCCTATCCCACGGAGGTCGCTGTAGAGTCCCACATCGGATGGCAAGGTGAACGAAGCGTGCCTTTATAAGGGTGTGGATACCTCTTCCTTAAGGACGTGTTTTGGGGGATGGACTCCATTTGCTAGGAATAAAACCGTACGGGCCGCGTGATAGCTTGGGAGCCGTGAAGTTCCCCCGGCCCAAAGCGGACAATATCCACATGCGGATGCGCCGGGAATGTTACAGATGGTATCAGAGCCGGGATCCAGTTTGATGTGCCAGCGATGATACTGGATCCCTAAGGGGGTGGACTGTAGAGTCCAACATTGGATAGGGAGGTGAACGAAGCGTGCCTTTATAAGGGTGTGGATACCTCTTCCTTGTGGACGCGTTTTGGAGGTGGTGGACTTCGTCTGCTAGGAACAAAACCGTGTGGGCTGCGTGATGGCTTGAGATGCCGTGAAGTTCCTCCGGCTCAAAGCGGACAATATCCACATGCGGATGCGCCGGGGACGTTACAGTCACGGTGGAACGTGAGGAGCCCCCAGGCTTGCTTGCGTCAAGGGATGGAGCCTGTCGTCCAGACGCATCTTCTACTCAGGTATGATCATTTGGAATTGAGCATTTTTCTATGGTCTGGAGCTTTGAGAATTTCTGATCTTTCTTTCTCCCTTGCAGGTCCCTACGGGGATAGACTCTTTCAATGGGTTAATTGCTCAATTGCACGGAACAGTCGAGATCGCTTCCCTCCGGGAGGAGAGCGAGCAGATGCGGGGAGAAAACGAGCAGATGCAGGAGGAAATTAAGCGTCTGAACGAGGAGAGTGGTCAGCAGGCACAGGAGACTGCACGTCTAAGGCGGGAGGTCGAACAGCTGAAGAAGATGGTCACTACTCTTGAAAATGACAACTCCCGCCTGTCCGGAGACCTGAGGGCTCGGCTCATTCCATTGGAGGCGAACCTTGTCTTAGAGACCAAATTCTAGGATGACATTCGCCTGTGCCGCAAGATTGCCTCACTCGTACTTCCCGACGTCCCGGAAGGCGTCTTTCACCCAGGCAACTCTGGGGTTTGCGACAGGTCTCGCCTGAGGAACTTTCTTGAGGAGGCGGGTCTGTCAGACAATCGGGAGTAGCTTTGCTTGTATATATCGCTTCTTCCCTTTTTGGTCACTTGTCAACACATTGGTCATGTGAATGAAAAGCAGCATTCTTTTTATATGCAATGCCTTCGAGTATAATTTTAGAGATCATATCTCGTGTGTAACAGCTAAGCTTGTAAAGCTATTGTTGCCAAGACCTCAATCCGGCGCCTTCTTGCGCTGTACCTGTCTTTCGTCAGAGGATGTTGTCGCATCTCCCGCGTTTAATAGGAAGCTCGGTCTAATAGAGTGGACGTCGTTGCGAATCCCATGGAGCCACGCTAAGGGCCAGTTGGGTTTTCAGGCCACAGCAGCCGGACTCCGGATCTAGGCCTTTTCGCACACGATACCTATTTTAGGTGATCGGCTCCCGCTCAAGGCGTCGTTGTTCTCATGTGCACAATCCTAACCCACGACCGTCGTAGACTGAGGGTGCTTTCTTCTTTGAGAGAAGGTCGCCGCACGCCTGCCATTCTTTCCCCCTAAGGTTTTAGTGGCCATATATTGGGGAACTTGAAAAGCCCCCAAGCCTGTTGTTTTGACCGTACGGGTCGCCTAGTATGACACCAAGGCTTGAAGGAACATTCAAGATCTTTCGACGTGGAGTCAAAATTCTGAGGTGGCTGCTTTCGAGCTGCTCGACACGGAGCCAAGGTCTAAAGGGCCGGATAGGGTTGCTCAACACAAAGTCGAGATTCTGTGGTGGCCCCTATCAGGCCGCTTGGCACAGAGCCAAGGATTCGTTTTTCGGATAAACGATAATCCTCCCGACTTAGGGGCAGTCTAGGTCATTTTGTTTTTCAGAATGTCACATATGCAAACACTTATATGAATGAACACACAAGATAACAGGAATGATCAATTTTATTGGATGAAAACATAATACATGTACAAGCACTCCTCATGGTGTGTGTGCATGCCTTACCTGGGCAATCACTGTCCTACTGATAATATTTCCTAAGGTTGGCGGCACTCCTGATCCGTGGGACCAGTTTGCCGTTCTAAGTGCGCAGCTTGTACGCTCCATTTCGGACGATCGCGGATACGAGGAACAGGCCTTCCCAGCCAGGGAAAAGTTTATTCCTACTTGCAGCTTTTCCCAAAGCCTCTATACTCCGGAGGACCAAGTCTCCAACCTCAAGTGGGCATGCCTTCACCTGCTTGCTGTAGTATCGTGTAATACGCTGCTGGTAGGTTGCTGTTCTCAAGCAGGCGACGTATCGAGCTTCGGGGAGCAGGTCAAGGCATTTCTTGAGTTTCTGGGAGTTTATGGCCAAATCGAAACATTCGACCCATAGGCAGGGTAGCCCCAGCTCAATGGGGACCATTGCTTCAACTCTGTAGCAGAGACCGAAGGGTGTCTCTCTCGTTGGTTCCCGCGGGATTGTTCGATACGACCAGAGCACAGAAGGTAACTCATCGACCCACGAGCCCCCTGTTTCCTCCAGATTGGTCTTCAGTTTGCGCAGTAGCGTGCAATTGGTAATTTCGACCTACCCATTTTCGTGGGGATATGCCATAGACGTATGAACCAGCCTGATGTGCAAACTTGCACAATATTTGGTGAACCGTTTGCGGTGAATTGGATTCCGTTGTCAGTTACTATGACCTCGGGAATCCCAAAATGGCAAACAAAATTCTAACAGAGGAACTCCGTTGCGTTCTGCTCTATGATTTGTGCCAGAGGAACTGCCTTCACCCATTTTGTGAAGTAGTCAATGCCAACAATGAGGAACTTCCATTGTCCGAAAGTTAGGGGTAGTGGTCCAAGGATATTGATCCCAATTGTGCGAACGGCCACAGAGATTGAAGGCTGAGCAGCTCTGTGCAAGGTTGATGAGTCATGGTCCCGTGAACGTGACAGCTTTTGCACCTCTTCATGAATTCTAAGGCATCTCCCTTCATCGTGGGCCAGAAAAGACCTTGTCACATGTTCTTGAATGTGAGGTTCTTTCCTCCGATGTGCGAGCCGCATATGACAAGGTGGACCTCACTCAGGACGTATTCAGCCTCCTCAGGAGTCAGGTATTTTAGGTAGAGAGTCGAATACCCTCACCTGTATAGCCCGCCGTCGAGGATTGCGTACCAGCTAGCGGTCTTCTTGAACCATTTGTCCTTATCGGCGTTCGTAGGCAATGTTCTGCCCGTGAGATACTTTTGGTATGGGGTCATCTAGTTGTTACCCTAGTTGATCTACAGCACTTCCTGGTCCGAGATGTCCACACTGGGTATGGCCAGTGTTTTCCGCAGGTCCCTGGCGTACTGCTCTAAAGATCCTGTAGCTGGGTCTCTAACCAACTGGTCAGCTTTTTAGTTTTTGGCTCTGGGTACGTGTTCAATCTGTCACGAACTATGACCAAACAAGTCAATTAAACAATTAATTATAATTTTTAAAATTTAAATCCCAAATAAATTTAACAGATAATACCAGGTTCCAAAATTCAGGTGTGACAAACTAAAATACTAAGAGCTCGACAAATTAAAACCCTCACAGGACCTCATCGGACAACCATCCGAACACTATAAATACAACTTGCCTTACAATCATCGTAAGAGAAGTAATAATTTCAACTAAAATTATAAATCAGATATAATATCCCAATTATTCTCAAAATATATCCATAGGCCTATACCCAGCCAATTCCATAGTCCGATCATAACAAATACTAATTTAAACCATAAAGAACCAAAACTCATCAAAACAAACGAATAGCTGATAGATTACGACCATTCTCCTACATTGTATCCAAATCTTCTACTTTGAAAAGATAATATAGAAAAAATGAGTTTAATACTCAATAAGTATCATATTTAAACGAACTAAGTCCAATAAATCAGAGAAAATGTCAAATAGATAAAAATTTGTTTAAATGACAAGGTAAATCCAAATTGCTGATATGACAAAATCCAATATAGAGAATTCAAAATTCAATTGTAGTCTCGTACACAAAATAAATATCCAAATTTCAAAAACAATCTTCATCGGGACGTGTATATATATATATAACAGAAGTGATACAGGCTAATTCCAATAGGCAATTAGCTAATTTCAAAGTTCAATCCAAGTCCGAGTCCAAATTTCGATCAGCTTGTGATTTGAGACAGAATCCGATAGCCGGATGATCCAATAGCATGCGCAGAAACCAAAACAGCACCGCGATAGATATTTAAAGGTCCGGATCAAAATATATAATCAAAATCGTTTGTACGAGACATTCCAAACTCAATTATAGACAAAATCGACGAATCTCAAATCCAAATCCAAAAATTCATATCCAAATCAAAGTCCAATACCATTCAATATAAAAATAAAAATTATGTACCAAATCTAGATTCTGATTATCAAAGACTAGTTTGAGGAAGGGTTACATATAATCTCAATACCTTAGGCCAAAATTCATGTACTGTGTACCCATAAATAAGGTTATACATTATGTTTTGTCACCCACGACTTTGGGTGCATTCCTCAAGCTTGTCAGATATATTAGGACGTCCAAATATATTCTAAGGTCAAGTCAAATTATCCAAATGGAAAGAGTCATTACTCCAAATCTTTCCTGCCGGCAAAAAAGGATTTCCAAATAAATTTCCCGTCGGGAACTGGCTAGAGTCCAATAATCAAAATCCAAAAATAGTGACCACAATCCGATATGTGCATGTGAAAATGCACGACCAATGCTAATTTCGTGTATATTTTGGTTACACATACTGATATAAATATACACCTAATCCAATAATTTTTTTGGATTTTTAGAAAAATAATAAATTCCTAAAATCATAAAATTTATATTCAAAAACTCGTAAATTATCCAATGAACTACACATGTATATCCAGAATAAATAAATCAGGTGTATTAAAATACATGCATGTTAGTAAAAATTTCAAACAGTATTCATAATATATCAGAAATTAAATTAGACCAAATGGAGAATTTACAGATACTTGCCTGGACCTCATACTTTACAGATCTGAAGAGATGATATCTCGAAGTGCCCGAATCAACACTCTCTCTCCGCTGTGTGTGCTGCCTCGACTCTGCCCGTGCTCCCCCTCTCTGCGAGTCATCACTGCCGCTGCCACTGCTCAACCGTGGCCGGCTAACCTGCCGCCGCGCCAACCTGCCACTATCAGCCTTCCCATCGTCATCCCCTCGGTGTCGATGCCGTTGTTCTGTCGCATGGCTGCCGCGCTCAACCCGTGTTCTCCCTCTTTATCTGTGCAGGTTCTACCTCACGAGCTCACCCACAATTGCAGCCGATCACCGACATGCCACCACTGGCTGCCGTTGACCACCACTACGTCGTAATCGCATGCCGCCGCCGCCGACATTTGCGACGACCTCACCGAGCGCCAATTTCTCTCTCTCTTGTGCGATCTAAGCCGCGCACCACCACCGTCGACCACCACCGGATGGCCTCCTCCGTCTGCCGCCGCCGACGACCCACCTTCTCTTCTCTCCTCCGCCGCATCCTGTGAACGGCAGCTAAAACCCTCTCCTCCCTTGCTTCTCTCTCTCCCCGAATCCTTATCCTTATCATTGTTTCCATTTTCTTTTTTTTCTTTTTTTTGTTTTTCTTTTGTTAATAATAATAATAATAATAATAATAATAATAATATTATTATTATTATTATTATTATACATTCTATTTAAATTTTCTTTATTCTAAAATTTAACCCAATATTTGGATGATAGCACGGGCACACCTCGAACGTCAACCCGACTGATCCAAATATCTCGCCAATATTTTTTAATATTTAATTAATTTTATCACGTCTAATTTATCCAAAATCATAATTAATATTAAATTAATTCAAATAAAAATTCGGGATATTACATAATCCTGAAGTGCTCGAAGGCCTGGATCTTGGCTTTCGCTTTTTCCAAGTACTTCGCAAGCTAAGGGTTCAATGCTTCAAAGGTTCCTAGGATTTGATTGACCATGAGCTCCATGACCAATGACTTGGCAGAACATTCCTTCGCTAGACGAAGTCCTGCAGGAAGAGCCTCGTATTCTGCCACATTATTAGTGGCAAGGAGGGTTAGCATGACAGAGTACTTAGTCTTCGTACCGTTTAGAGTCCTGAGCACGA
The DNA here is from genome assembly GCA_033239525.1 of Nepenthes gracilis. Lineage (NCBI taxonomy): Eukaryota > Viridiplantae > Streptophyta > Magnoliopsida > Caryophyllales > Nepenthaceae > Nepenthes > Nepenthes gracilis. Next base: position 5,674,878 of record BSYO01000020.1, read on the forward strand.
CTCTGGCTTTACTGCCTGTTTGAGAGTATGATCTGTCCACATTCGGTATCCATGATGAAACTTCGGGCATGTCCAAGCTCCTCTAGCCGTGCGGGTCGTCTAGAGTTGGGGTCACTTCTCGATGATGAAATCCGCTAGAGCTTGGCCTTTGAGAGCCGGTCATGGTTGGAACTCCACGTCGAACTCTCTCAATTCTATAGCCCACTTAACTAACCGCCCGGAGGTCTCTGGCTTCTATAGGATAGACTTCAGGGGTTGATCCGTTAGAACGACGATCCAGTGAGCTTGGAAGTAGGGCCTTAGCTTCTGTGCTGAATAGATGAGGGTCAGTACAATCCTCTCTGCACGTGGATAGTGGTTCTCAAAGTTCGTCAATACCCTACTCACGTAATACACCGGTCGCTGCATGCCCTCGTGCTCTCTGACAAGCACGAACCTGAACCCCGTGTCCGACGAGGCCATGTCAAGGTATAGGTCTTCACCCACGCAAGGTGAAATCAGGAGAAGTGGGCTGATAAGGTACGCCTTTAGCTCTTTAAAAGCTTCCTCACATTCATTGGTCCATAGGAATCCAGACGATTTCATCCCTCTAAGTGCCTTGAAGAATGACAAATACTTCTCCGCAAACTTAGCTAGGAACTGCGGAGAGGGCTGCCACCACCCTGTGAGTTTCTATACTTTCTTCACGGTTCGCGGAGGGTTCATATCGAGGATAGCTCTAATATTCTCCGGATTCGCTTCTATGCCGCGCTGGGACATGATGAAGCCCAAGAACTTTCCAAAGGTCACCCCGAAGGCACATTTGGCCAGCTTGAGCTTCATCCTGTGAGCCCGAAGAACCTGAAAGGTCTCCTCTAAATCACAGATATGGTCACCGGCTAGCCTGCTCTTTACGAGCATGTCATCGACGTACACCTCTATGTTCCTCCCAATTTGCGCCTCGAACATCTTATTCACGAGGCACTAATAGGTTGCCCTGGCATTTTTGAGGCCTAAAGGCATCACCTTATAGCAGTACGTTCCATGGTCGATTATGAAAGAGGTGTGCTCCTCATCCTCCAGGTGCATCCTGATCTAATTGTAACCCGAGTAAGCGACTATGAAGCTCAGGAGCTCATGCCCGGACGTGGAGTCCACCAATTGATCGATCCAAGGGAAAGGGAAGCCGTCCTTTAGGCAGGTTTTGTTTACGTTGATGAAGTCCATGCACATCCGCCATTTGCCATTGCTCTTCTTCACGAGCACAACGTTGGATAGCCAGTCTGGATATTAGACATCTCTAATAAATCTAGCGTCCACAGTTTTTTTACTTCCTCCCTTATATCTATCTGTTTCCCCACAGAGTGGTTCCTGTGCTTTTGCCGCACTGGCTTGTGGCCCGGATCGAGGCCCAACTTGTAGATCATTATTTCGACCGGTATCCCGGGCATGTCAGTAGGGACCCATGCTAACACGTCGAAGTTCTTCCGTAAAAAGGTGATTAGGCGACTGCGGTCGGACATGGAGAGAGAATTGTCAACACATATGCACTTCTCTGGCTCAGTAGGATTTAGAGGAATCACCTCAGTTACCTCTCCTGACTAGGCTTGTTGTATCGTGGCCTCATCAAGGAGGTCCAAGTCTTCGTCCAGGCGATCCGGCGCTGTTGGAGTGACTTGGGACAGGTAGCACGTATGTCCAATCACTTGGTCTCCGAGCACCTCTCCTGCACCATACGGGGATGGAAACTTCATATTTAGATGAGGGATCAAAGTAACAGCCCCGAAGGTCGTGAGAAACGGTCTGCCTAGGATGGCGTTGTAAACGGACGGCAAATCGATGACAAGGAACGTTAGCTCATGTGTTGCAACGCGCGGGTAAGTTCCCATCGTGGTCTCTAACTGCACTATTCCCTACACAGGCATAGGTTCGTTGTACAAGTCGTATAAAGGGCCATCGGCCGCTTTCATCTGGTTCCTTCTCAGTCCAAGCTTAAAGAATGTATCAAGATACAACAAATTTTGAAAATTTTTATTATTAATAAAGACTCATTTCAACTGGTAATCAACTACACCGTCTGAAACGAGCGCGGATACAACGAAGGGATCGGAATGGGGGGAGATTACATGTGCCATATCGTTGCTGCTAAAACTAATGATGTCACTTCTATCCCCTACCCTTGCCATCTTGCTGCTAGAAGTCTGTCTGGGCTACGCTTATCTGCTGCTCTTGATTGGTGAGGTCGAGATCATGCTGATCACGCCGACGGCCATGCAATTCCTTAGAGGCTTACTTGCCTCGCCTTCTAAGGATACAGGAGCCTGCCCCGAGCCATTCACTAACCGTTTAAGGTGTTCTATTTCCTACTACAGGGTCCTGCAGTTCTCTGTGGAGTGTCCCAGGAAGCGGTGGTACTGGCAATACTTCATCTGATCACCACCGCTGGGCCCTTTAGCACTTTCGGCCACTTGAAAACCTTTTCATCCTGGATTTGCATCAAGATGATCGCGCAGGTATCGTTTAGAAGAGTTAGGGGCATTGGCCCGTACTCCTTCCTAGCTCCCGGCGAAGGGCGACCTGTTGATGATGTAGGCCGTCCGAGTGCTTCAACGAAGCATGAAGCTTTGCTTCGAAAGCATGCAACGTACTCTCTCCAAGAGCGCATTCATCTATCCGTTACGCAACCCCATTCAGCTGAGGTGTCTTCGGTGGTGTTTTTTGATACCTAATACCATGTGACCGGCAGTAGGCATCAAAAGGCCCCAAGTATTCACCGCCGTTGTCGCTACGGACGGTCTTCAGTTTCTTTCCCGTCTGACGCTCCACAAGAGCATGAAACTGCTCAAAAATATAAGGAACCTGATCCTTGGTCTTGAGTGGGTAGACCCACAGTCTTCTTGACAGTCGTCAATGAAAGAAACAAAATATTGGGCTCCACAAAGACTTTTCTCTGAAAGGCCCACAAAATGTGTGAATGCCCTCTAGGAGCTCCGCCTAGGACCGGACAAGTCTCCATGAAATGAGACTCTCCTTTGCTTTCCTGCGAAGAAGTGAGGACACGCCTTTTGTCCTTCCTCCTTTGCTCCAGTGATCAAGTCTTTCTTGGCTAAGCAGGACAGCCCTTCAGTACTCATGTGGCTTAGCCTTCTATGCCACAAGTCCATCGTCTCAGAGCTGGTTGTGGCATTCACATCTCCTGCCACTCCACAGGCTTTCATCTGATACAGGCCAGAGACCTTCATTCCTCTTGCTACAACAAGAAATCCTCTTGTCAGCTTCCACTCGCCATCACAGAAGGTGTTGCAAAAGCCTTCATCATCTAGGCGTCCAACTGAGATGACATTCAGCCGGATGTCAGGAACATGACGTATGTCCTTCAGTATCAGCTTTGTCCCATTATTTGTGACCAGGGCAACATCTCCTCCGCCTACTACGGGAGATATTCCTTCATTCCCCATTCTTATTACTCCAAAATCTCTTGGAGTATAAGATGCAAACAGCTGCCTTCTGGACGTGACGTGTAAGGTGGCACCAGAGTCGATCACCCAACCGGACTCCTCGTCCGTCACACTTGCCACGTCTCCTTCACTTGTCAGTAGGAGACTGCCTGCTGTTACTACTGAGACGGAGGACCTTTCCTCTTCCCGTCCACTGTCACCTTTCTCTTTTTCCACATTTTTCCGCTTCCATTTGAAGCAATGCTTTTTAATATGGCCTTTCTTACCACAGTGGTGACATTCAAGGTTTTGATACCTCGATCTTGACTTGTTGCGGGCTTTCTCACCTTGTTTCTGACCTCGGCCTCTGCTCCTTCCTCTGGTTTCAGTCACAAGTACCTCAGACGTCGAGGCCTCTTGGGACCTCCTTGACTCATTCATGAGTAAGGAAGCAATAACTGCATCCAACTCCAAAGTGTCCTTGCCAAACAGCAAGGTTGTGACTATATGATCAGAGAGGCCAGCAGGACCAACGCCTTGCCCTCCTCCTTGATATCTTCTTCAAGGGCGGACATCTGCATTAATATCCGGTTGAACTCGTCCAGATGCTTCTCGAAACTTCCTCCTTCCGACAACCGTACGCCATAGAATTGCTTCTTTATATGGAGCCTGGTTGTCAAGGACTTGTACTTATATCGGCTTTCCAACTTCTCCCAGGACCTCCACAAGGGTCAGTCGACCAAGTACCTCTGAGTATTATCGCTGCCGGCGAGCTTAATGGTGCAATTTGCAAGATCTCTTTTGTCTTGCCACTCATCATCGGTCATTCTTTCAGGGCTTTCATCCATCCTCTTCAGCGCCTTTATCGTTCCTTCTCTGGTGAGAATGTTCTTCACTCTTTCTTGCCAGAGAATAAAGTTGCCTTGCTAAAAATCGCCGATGCTAAATGGCAAGTTCTTCGATGATGTCGACGCCATCAGAATAAAGTTCTTAACCTTGCTCTCTGATACCACTTGTTGGCCGGAAATGGGGCGGCCTACCGACACAAGCACAAAAAGGAGCGAAGAGAATGAAGGAAAGAATAATGACAATGATATTTACGTGGAAAACCCTTATGAATCAAGGGAAAAATCACGGGACGTTGAGTCCGAAAGATTGCACTATGTTTGTGATGAAAATTACAAAAACAGTAAGGCGGAAAAGCACACACTCAGTCGAGCCTTCTTCCTCTCCTTTTGTTTTTCCTTTCTTACTCTCACACACTCTGTTCTTCTCTATCTGTATATCTCTACAGCCTTACACGCACACACATATATACAAGAATATACAAAAAAATCTCAGCCGCCGAGCCAGTACGTTCATCCTTGTGGTAGGTGCACGGTTCCCAATAGGCATGTATTAGCCTAGCAGTAGACGGCGCATGCCTGCAGCAGCTGAAGGTCTTGGATTTCCAAGGTTACCTAAATAGGCAGGTCAACCAACTCTCCTTTAATGAAGGTAGGTGCTCTGAATTGCCTTAATGAGTCGGTCAATATTTAGTTGACCGCCCTTCCGGTCAACGTCATGTTGACCGAAGCTTCTTCATGGGAGAGATTTCCAGCAATATATATGTGTGTGCGTGTGAGGCTGTTGATACACAGAAGAACAGAGTGTGTGAGAGTAAGAAAGAAAAACAAAAGGAGAGGAAGAATGCCCGACTGAGTGTGTGTGCATTTCCGCCTTACTGTTTTTGTAATCTTCATCACAAACATAGTGTAATTTTTCGGACTCAACGTCCCGTGGTTTTTCCCTTGATTCATAAGGGTTTTCCACGTAAATATTAGTTGTCATTATTCTTTCTTTCATTCTCTTCGATCCCTTTGTGCTTGTGACGGTAGACCGCCCCATTTTCGCCAACAAGTGGTATCGTAGAGCAAGGTTAAGAACTTTGCTCGATGGCATCGACATCATCGAAGAACTTGCCATTTAGCGCCGAAAAAGCGGTAAGGTAACTTCATTCTCTGGCAAGAAAGGGTGAAGAACATTCTCGCCAGAGAAGGGACGATAAAGGCGCTAAAGAAGAAGGATGAAAAGCCTGAAAAAATGACCGACGATGAGTGAAAAGACAAAAGAGATCTTGCAAATTGCACCATTAAGCTCATGCCCGACACAACACTCTCTAGGTGGTGCTGGGTCAACGTAATTCCGGCTGGAGGTCCTGGGAGAAGTTGAGAGCCGATATAAGTCCAAGTCTTTGACAACCGTGCTCTGTATAAAAGAAGCAATTCTATGGCTTACTATTGTCGGAAGGAGGGAGCTTTCGAGAAGCATTTGGACGCAGTTAACCGATATTCTCAGCAGATGTCGCGCCTAATGAAGAAATCAAGGAGGACACGGAGTTGGTTCTACTGGCCTCCCTGCCGGTCTCCTTTGATCATATTGTTACAACCTTGTTGTTTGGCAAGGACACCTTAAAACTGGATGAGGTTATTGCTTCCCTACTCATGAATGAGTCTAGAAAGCCACAAGGGACCTCGACATCTGAGGTACTTATGACTGAATCTAGGGGAAGAAGTAGAGGCCGTGGTCAGAAACAAGGCGAGAAAGCCCTCAGTAAGTCAAGATCAAGGTATCAAAACCTTGAGTGTCACCACTGTGGCAAGAAGGGCCATATTAAGAAGCATTGCTTCAAATGGAAGCGGAAAAATGCGGATAAAGAAAAAGGTGACAAAGTGGGACGGAAGAGGAAAGGTCCTCCGTCTCGCAGAGCAATGGCAGGCGGTCTCTCGCCGACAAGTGAAGGAGACGTGGCAAGTGTGACGACGAGAAGTCCGGGCAAGGGTGATCGACTCTCGTGCCACTCTTGCACGCCACGCCCGTAGTCGCAATTTACATCTCATATTCCGGGAGATTTTGGAGTAATAAGGATGGAAAATGAAGGAACATCTCCCGTTAGAGGCAGAGGAGATGTTATCCTCCTCACAAAATAACGGACAAAGCAGATATCAAGAACGTGCGCCATGTTCCCGACATTCGGCTGAATGTCATCTCAGCCGACGCCGGATGAAGGTTATCGCAACACCTTCGTGATGGTGAGTGGAAGCGACAAGGGATCTCTTGTTGTAGCAAGAGGAAATGAAGGGCCTCCGCCTGACGATGAAAGCCTTCAGGAGGGCAGAGATGTGAATGCCACAACCAGCTTCCGAGACGATGGACTTGTGGTATAGAAGGTTAAGCCACATGAGTAATGAAGGGTCATCCCGCTTAGCCAAGAAAGGCTTGATCACTAGAGCAAAGAAGGAAGGACAAAAGGCGTGTCCTCACCGCTGGCAGAGCAAAAAAGAGTCTCATTTCATGGAGACTTGTCCGGTCCTAAGGCGGAGCTCCTAGAACTCATTCACACAGATGTGTGTGGGCCTTTCAGAGAAAAGTCTTTTGGTGGAGCCCAATATTTTATTTCTTTCATTGAATGATATTCAAGAAGACTGTGGGTCTACCCACTCAAGACCAAGGATCAGGTTCCTTGTATTTTCGAGCAGTTTCATGCTCTTGTGGAGCGTCAGACGGGGAAGAAACTGAAGACCATCCGTAGCGACAACGACGGCGAATACTTGGGGCCTTTTGATGCCTACTGCCGGTCACATGGTATTAGGCATCAGAAAACACCACCGAAGACACCTCAGCTGAATGGGGTAGCAGAACGGATGAATCGTACGCTCTTGGAGAGAGTACGTTGTATGCTTTCCGAAGCAAAGTTTCATGCTTCGTTCTGGGCAGAAGCACTCCGGACGGCGGCCTACATCATCAACAGGTCGCCCAACAAGCCTCTAATGGGTGAAGTGGCAAAAAAGATATGGACGGGCAAGGAGCCGTCCTATGATCATTTGCGAGTATTCGGATGCAAAGCATTCGTACATGTCCCAAGAGATGAAAGGACAAAGTTGGAGCCAAAGACGACTCGGTCGTCTTTCCTGCTCTGAAAGATGAATCGGCTACGGTTCTATGATCCAGCCACCAGAAAACTCGTCCGGTCCAGAGACGTAACCTTTGTTGAGAATGAGACAATAGAAGACATTGGCAGAAATGTCAAGTGTGATGACATGCAAACGGACCAAATGAGCGCTGAAACTGTCCGACCAGCATTGTCAGGAGAGGATCCTGGTCAAGAGACGATTGAGGAAAATGAAAAGGAGGTTACGGCTCCTGATGACACCATTGATGGAGTCATACCTCAACCGGCAGGGAATGTCCCTGTTAGACGGTCCTCACGCGATAGACGACCATCCGTCCGTCTATCATCAAATGAATATGTGATGCTCACAGATGCCGGAGAGCCCGAGGATTATGAGGAGGCAATGAAGGACGACAGTAAAAAGGAATGGCTAGAAGCTATGAAGGAGGAGATGAGCTCCCTTTATGAAAACCACACCTTTGACTTGGTAAAACTTCCTAAGGGGAAGAAGGCCCTTAAGAACAAATGGGTCTATCGCTTGAAGCAGGACGAAAATACCCAGAAGCCCAAGTACAAGGCACGATTGGTGGTAAAGAGCTTCAGTCAACAAAAGGGGATTGATTTTGATAAAATCTTTGCCCCGGTTGTTAAAATGTTCTCCGTCCGGATTGTACTGGGCCTGGCTGCCGCCTAGGACTTAGAGGTGGAACAGATGGACGTCCGGACTGCATTTCTCCATGGTGAGCTGGAGGAGAAAATATACATGGAACAACCAGAAGGATTCAATGTCAAGGGAAAGGAGAAACTTGTCTGCCGCCTAAGAAAAAGTCTGTACGGCTTAAAGCAAGCTCCCAGGCAGTGGTACAAGAAATTCGAGTCAGTCATGATAGTCAAGGGTACCGGCGGACAACTCGTGACCATTACGTATTTGTACAAAAGTTCTCGGATGATGATTTTGTTTTTCTTCTCCTTTACGTAGACGACATGTTGATCGTCAGACACAATAGAGATCGGATAAAGAAGCTGAAGGAGTAGCTTGGACAATCATTTGCCATGAAGGACCTTGGATCTGCCAAACAGATTCTGGGAGTCAGAATCCTACGCGATCGAAAGGCAAGGAAGCTGTGAATGTCACAAGAGAATTATCTTGAGAAGGTGCTCCAACGATTCAATATGGAGAAATCAAAACCCGTGAGTACTCCATTGGCAAATCACTATAGGCTGAGCACTCGTCAATGTTCGACTACGGATGACGAGAAGAAACACATGAAAGGCGTTCCCTACTCATCAGCTGTGGGAAGTTTGATGTATGCTCTGGTATGCACTGGACTGCACATAGCTCATGCCGTCGGGACAGTTAGAATGGTTTCGTTCAATCAGAAAGGAGCACTGGTCCGCTGTGAAGTGGATCATGAGATATATTCGAGGTACTTCCAAGATGTGCCTGTGTCTTAGAGGTGACAAACCGCAGTTGGTGGGATACTCAGATGCAGATATGGCCGGAGATGTTGACACATGCAAATCCACATCGGGTTACTTGGTAAAATTTGTGGGCGGTGCAGTTTCTTGGCAATCCAAGCTATAAAAGTGTGTAGCTCTATCCACAACCGAAGCTGAATACATTGCAGTTACAGAAGCCTGCAAGGAGATGCTGTGGATAAAGGAGTTCGTCCAAGAGTTAGGCATTATACAGGAGAAATATGTGGTACTTTGTGACAGTCAAAGTGCCATTTATTTATGTAAGAACTCTTCATTCCATTCCAGATCCAAGCACATTGATGTTCGATATCATTGGGTGCTAGAGGTGCTGGAGGAAGGTCTTCTGTCATTGGACAAAATTAGCACGGAAGAAAACGTGGCAGACATGATGACGAAGATTCTACCAAAAGGGAAGAATGAAGCATGCTACAAGATGGCCGGGCTAACAGAGTTAACTTCCTCATGGTCGAGAGGGGAAGTTTGTTGGAAATCTCTCCCACGAAGAAGTTTCGGTCAACATGACGTTGACCGGCTCATTAAGGCAATATAGAGCACCTGCCATGACTAAAGGGGAGTAGGTTGACCTACCTATTTAGGTAACCTTGGAAACCCAAGACAAAAGACCTGCCTTCTGCTGCTGCAGGCATGTGCCGTCTACTGCTAGGCTGATACATGCCTCTTGGGAACCGTGCACCTACCACAAGGAAGGACGTGCTGGTTCAGCTGTGAGAATTTTTTGTATATCCTTATATATATGTGTGTGCGTGTGAGGCTGTTGATACACAGAAGAACAAAGTGTATGAGAGTAAGAAAGAAAAACAAAAGGAGAGGAAGAAGGCCCGATTGAGTGTGTGTGCATTTTCGCCTTACTGTTTTTGTAATCTTCATCACAAACATAGTGTAATTTTTCGGACTCAACGTCCCGTGATTTTTTCCTTAATTCATAAGGGTTTTCCACGTAAATATTGGTTGTCATTATTCTTTCTTTCCTTCTCTTCAATCCCTTTGTGCTTGTGACGGTAGGCCGCCCCATTTCCGACCAACAAGAACTTCATCCTCCTTTTCGTTTGCCTTTGCCTTCCATAGTTATGCCAAATAGCGCCGGATTATAGACTGGCCGAAATGAGAGACAGCATTTTGCGCAATACCTCCAGGAGGCTCGAGGCAAAAGCCAAAGGAGGTGCCTTTGTAATATCTTGATCCTCATTCAATTTATTTATTTTATTTCAGTTAATTGAATATATTAAAAATAATTATATATTATAAAATTTTAAAAGATTTCGAATCATCCAGTCGGCGCCTGAAACATACCCGAGCGGAGCATGAGGTACGGATTCTAGTGGGCTAACACCCAAGTCGTGTCCGAAGCACCATTTGCTGAGAAGCTAGCGCCCGAGTAGTACCCAAAGTTGCGTTCAAGCGTCGAGTCATCTATAAGAGCAGTCTGGAGCACCGCGTGCCCATTTTGTGTAAGAGAAGGAAGAGAGGAGAGAGAGAGAGAGTGAGAGAAAAAAGATAGAAAAGGTAGGTTTTGGATATTTCCGTATATCATTTTGTCAGATCTATTCAATGTAAGATTGAGACAAGTATCTGTAAGCCATGTCCTCGATTTGTTTTTATGTTTGCTTATGTTTTAGAGATTTTATTTACATCATATTATTTTGATGCACCCTCTCTATTTCCCGTGTACATGCATGTCTAATTTATCAGTTGATTCAGGGTTTTGTTTGAGTTTGTGATTTTTGTAGAGTTTTATTATATCATAAAAATCTAAAAAATATCTAAAACTCTATATATTTGTATATCAATACATTTATATCGAAATGGGTAAGAAACCTGCATAGGCCGTGCATTAGTCCACATACATACTACCAGGGGATGTAGGTCACTACCTTTGTGATTCAATATATGATCCGAATATGTGATTTGTGGCGCCTCTCCTGATGGGAAACGGAAAATATTTGTGACTCCCTTTTCTACTGGTAGGAAAAGTCTTTCTTTGTAACTTGACCCACCCCATATGTATTTTAATGAGAACCATCATAAGTAAATTGAATGAGAAATTAATATATTCGAATGTTCTAATATATGTACTAAACTTAAAAATTACACTCAATGCTGCGAGTGGCAAAACATAATGGGTTTGTTCCATAGTTATTTATAATGATGCTGGCATCCACGTAAAGACGTCAGAGTTGTTTTTGAGGAAGGTAATCAAGTCATTTTGTACAAAACCCGTCAGGGAGCTTCTGATCTATATAAACTTTTTGAGCTCGTTGGGGTCTATCAATATTTGGTCTGTGGACCTGTCGACCTAGGCCTGTTGTAGAGTGGTCTTATCCCGCAGATCAAGATCTTTGATCGGCTAGCTGATGGACGCTGGAGCGATCTAGGTCAGGTAGTAGATCCCACAAGTTATCTAGTTGCCCAGGACCTCTCCAATACAGAAATTTCATCTTCAAGTGAGGTATTGATGTTACTGTCCCAAAAGATGTCAGGCATGGCTGTTCCATAATAGCATTGTAGACCGAGGGGGGATCCACAATGAGCAATGTCAATATCCTGGAGGTTGTCCTAGGGTAAGCTCCCAATGTGACTTCGAGCTAAACAGAGCCCTGAACGAGAACTGGCTCGTTGTCCAATTATACAGTGGTCCTTCGTTTTGCTTCAACTACCGAGTATTGTTTATTCAGATATTGCATTACTTCAATATTCTTACATGGTGCGAATAGTTGAAACACTTAAATATTGTTCTTGTTACTTGACGTCTGACAATTTGATGATCCGAACCACTGACAACTCAAACTTTTAATAATCCTGACTCGTAACAGTCCATCCCAAACCCATGGTGGGATGAGAGCCATGGATCAACCCTCGGGTTGCACGACGCTATTTTACAACTTTGGAAAGTGGCGTGTCAGGTCATCATTATTTGCACTGCACCGCCGACTCCCATATCCAAGTGTCAAAGCAGCTAGCTGTCAACATGTAGTGCCGGATGGTGTCGCATTGCTCATCATAACAAGCCTTGTCAATAGGCACGCCGCAGCACTCTATTGTGATGGCACGTGCCGTGGGCATTATGGAGGCGCACCTCCTCGGCATCCTAAAATGATGCCGCCACGAGGTTAAAGTGTTGGCTATTTAAACACCGGAAACCAGTCGATTTTGCATCTCTTTGCCTCTCTACATATCTCTACCCTAATTTCCCATTCTCCTTCCTGGCTTGCACAGTCTGTCAAACGACTTCCCAATGTGTCGCCGATATATTGTCCATTCATTCCGGCAGGGTGATAGAGTCTCTATATAACAGATGTCATATTCCAAGTATCATCCAATACACTAAGCCTGATGCTGATGACGTGGATTGCTCTCCTCCTCACTGGTTTATAGTCGTCCGTGATGAGCATCTAGAAGTCGGTCCCTGCATTCTGATTGCAAAGGAGTTGTGCAAAATCCTGAGAACCATGGAGATCCCTGTGGATAGTCTTCATTTGAACGCGGTTCTATATGTGGTGACTCTATGCATATTCTTCCACAACAAAAGGTTCACTCTGGATGTCCAGGCCCTGAAGGTATTCATCCGGGTCAAACAAGAGGCTAATTGGGTTTCCTTCACCCACGCACAAAGTTTGAGATAAGTAGGTGGAAGCTGAGCTCGATTAAAGGTTAGAAGGCGCACTTCTTTTTCATAGCGATTGACCCTAATTGGAGAGAATTGAACAACTAGGGCAGGATCAACAACACCTACACCGAGGACGTCCTGCCTATTGAGGAACGAGTGGCCCTGTCGCTACGTTGGTTGGGTAGTATGTTGGCATCTTGCACCACACTAACTTCTCGGTCTCCTTGAGTGCACTAAATGGGGTGCAGTGGGAGGTTTTAACAGAGGAGGGACACCTCGGTCACAATGGGTTGTCACTCTAAGAGGAGGGACACCTACATTCATGAGACTGTCCTAAGTTGGCCTTTAGCAAGTTGGCTTCTCTGTCACCTCCCCTTTCCGAGAAGTTTCAGCGGATCGACGCCGACTGTGCGAGGGTGCCAACTTTAGTTGCTAGTGAGCCCTCAAGGAGGCCTGGCTTCAATCAGTTTTCGTTGGACGACCTAAGACTAAGTGCCTCGTCTTGAGGGACCGAAGGCAAGGATCCCTAGATGGATTCTAACGTTGGAGCAAGCTCAGAGGGCAAGGCTGTCGTCAAGGGGGTATCCCGTCCTTATGAGTCGGGGTTTGAGGCCCTAAAGGCCTTAGGCAGGCTCGATCCTATGCTAGGCCCCAAGGCGCGTCACCCCCTATATGCATTTGCCCCACGATCCTTGCCAATCTCAACTGGGGCAGGAGTAGAGGGCTCTCCCGGCCCATAATCCAGAGAGGGCTGTCTTCCCGCAAGGTATTGCATCTTGAGTTTCTCTACCCTGCAGTTATGCCTTTCGCTAGCGTTCTTGCCTAACCTTTCTCTATTGTTTGGTAGGTCCAGGAGGCACTTTGAGTGGTGCAAGGAGCGTTGCATGGGTGCGTGCCTGAGATCCTTCGATTGTCTTACTAGCGCATTAATCCTGCCATACTTGCGGACGTGGAGCGCCGGGTGAATGCAGCTGTCTCTAAGGCCCTACGAAGTGAAAAGCTAGGTGCCTATATCAACCGAGAATTGTCAGAATCTGTGGCGATATCCAAAGCCCTAGCGTTTGCCTCTCGACCGGATTGCCATGCTCGAGGACGAACTTCAGGAGATGCGGTAGCAACTTGTCAACCTCTAGAATAAAAATACTCGGCTTGAAGGAGAGCCAAGGTCTCAGCCTTGTCTTGGTGAAGTTAGTCATTCCCTAAATGAAGATTCCGAGACGACATTTGCTTCCGTTGACGGGGAGCATCGCTGACAGCTCCAGGCATTTTTGTTGGCATTCTTGACCTAGCGAGTGCTAGTGTTCAACGGCGAGCCAACCTGTCAGACTTTCCAGAGATAGGAGAAGGACCTGCTCCACGCTCACCAGGGGCCCCCGATCATAGGATTGTCAGTTGGTTGCTCGATCAGGTTATAAGTGTAGGCAGTATTTTGTATTTTGGGAGGCAGTCGGATGTCCTTGATGTACACTATGATTCTTTAATAAATCGGCTAGATTGTTTCTAAACATAATTACTGATGCCTTTGAGTATGTGTTGGATTTCTTTTGATAACATCTCTTTGTTCGCCAATTGGGCACAGCTGCCATGGCCATCGAGCATGGAGGTGTGTACCTGTTCAGTTGTGTTCGCTCCTGCCGGGGGAAGGTCGTGGCATAAGGAAAACATGTTTGCCGACTAAGCATGGGCGCTATTGTCACAACACTTGAATGGATGTCTTGGTCCTACTGTGCTGGATCCCACTGGGGAAGTCATGGCACGTACATTGGTGAGCCTCACTAAGGTCGACTGGATTTCATAGCCGGAGCTGCCGAGCTCTGGCAAAGTCGAGGTCGTCGTTCATGCGAAACCACTGGCGCTCGATCCTGATGGCGAACATTGCTACTTTTGCATGTCGGATGCTAGTCTGCTGATCACGATTGACTGATGGTACTCGTTCCTACAAAGAAATTATTGCACGCATGACAAAAATCCTCCTAAGGTTTTTAGTGGCCGCTTTAATGAGGAGGTTTGATTTTTTTAGGTCCCTTGAGTCATAATGTACCGCTGTGTATGGGCCGGTCGGCTTCCCAAGCAAAGGATTAGGATCCAACCGCATGCGGACCTCAAGGTTGGGGGTCCGAGATTTTTGATTATCACATAATTGGTCGAGAGGTAGGTAAAAACAGATTCACGCGACTTAGGGACAGTCTAGGCATTTGCATTGATGCAAACATACAAGCATTTGTGTGATGATGAACAACGAAGGAAAAAACTAATTAAACGTGTTAATTATATTTAAGCAATTTACATTGATGCACTTGACTTACCTGCGCCTGATGGGATGTCGTTGGTCGCACCTCTTGGGGTGGGGGGCACACTGCTCCCGCACTTGGGCCTTCTCTTTTGTGACCACTTCTTTTAGATTTGGACAATCGAACGAATTAAGGAGTCTCCTAATCTTCTCAGCAGATCAAGTTGAAGGGGGTCCGATATTCATTATTTTAAATTTAGATTGCACATCATAAATATCAAATAAGAGGTCAAAAGATGATGAGACTTGCTTCCCTATATACCATCTGAAACTCAAGTCAGAATTTTTTATCAGTTGGATATAAAGAAAGGAGTAAATGTAATGTGTAGGTGTATGTATTGAGGGATTGAGTGTTCACGAAGAGTTAGGCTTTGGTGAATGCACTTAGTTAAAGAGCGACTTAGAAAGATGAGGGGCTGAACTCCAATAAATGCGCTCAACCAAGAAGCAGCTTTGAGAGATGCAGAATTGAGCTTCGGGGGTTGCGCATAGCTAGGGAGCACTTTGAGGTGGACGATTAATCTCCAGTGACTACGTTTGGATAGGAAGCGATTTTGAGAGGTAGAGGATTGAACTTCGGAGTGTGCTCGGCTAGGAAACTGCTTTGACCTAGAGGATTGAGTTTCGATGAGTGCGCTCGATCAGGAGCAACTTTGAGCAATGGACCCGTCAATTAGTGACTTTGCGGGTTCTTGTTACACTCGAGCACCTAAGATTTGAAGCCAGGTCTCACATGCAAGGTCTGGTTTGCTTAATCTTTTCTGAGAGTCCCCTTTGGCCATGGAAGCTTTAGGGAGCTTGGCAGAGGGAGAGAACGCGAGAGATAATAGCCTCCTGGCATTGGGAATCCAAGGGAAGGGCTCCCCCTTTCTCTCTATTAAGGAAATCTTTTTTTGTTCTTGTTTTCAAATCTCTTTCTCTATCCCGAAAAAACTATTTATCGGTTTTCAAATCCCCTTTTTCAATTGAGAAAGTGGGGTATTTATGGAGAGATAGAGTGCTGGTTAGCTGTCCTTAGTGAATTTTTAATATTCTGGATTTTTATTTAGATTATTTTAATATTAATTATGATTTTGGATAATTTATACATAACGAAAATTAATTAAATATTATAAAATTTTTGAAAGATATTTGGATTAGTTGGGCTAGCGCTCGAAGTATTCCCGTATTGTCGTCTGAGTATCGATTTGGATTTTAAAATAAAAAAAATAAAAATAAAAAATATGAATAATAGTATATAATAAAAGGAAAAGAAAAAATGTGAAAGAAAACAAAGAAGGGTTTCGGGGACAGAAAAGGAAGAGAGGAGATAGCGGGAGATTGGCGCGGGCTGCCGTCACAGCCGGAGGTCCCAATGTCGTTAATGGAAGCCGATGAAGCGCTCTACGTAATATTATCCTCAATTTTGAGCTTCAATAAATGCAGATGGAGAAATCGCGAATTGAAGTCAAACGGCCGCCATCCGTTCATCGCCATTATCGGAGGAAATCGATAAAATAAAGACAAGTGAATCGTTCCATTCTTTAGTGAATATCGATTTTTGGGTTGCATGTATATATTATGTGGAGATCAGCTAAAATTTTAATGGATTTTGTGTAAGAGGCGTGGTGGATAAAGGAGAGCCGTCGACGACTTGCATGCGCCGCCATCTGCCGCCATGCCGTCGCCAGATTTGCTACCACCACGGTCATCGTCATCACCCATGCTGAAGCTACATCGGTGAAGGAGGATCGTGAAGAGAGAGGCACAGACGAGATGCAGCAGGATAGAGAGGAGGAGAGAGGAGGGGCACGCACCGGTAAGAGATTGAAGACCTGATTCGGGTACCTTAGAATATTCTTTTGACAAATCTATTTGGCGTAAAGTTGATACAAGTATCTGCAACATCTATTATTAGTCTGATTTAATATCTGATATATTTTAGATATTGTTTAAAATTTTTACTAACATACATATATTTTTATACACCCAATTTGTTTATTCTAGACATGCATGTATAACTTATTGGCTAATTTGAGAGTTTCTTATATGAGTTTTATAATTTTAGATAGTTTAATATTTTTTTAAAAGTTTGAATGATTTATCAGATACTGTATATATTTATATCAGTATATGTATATAAAAGTTTGCATGAAACTTACATAGGCCATGCATTTTCACATGCCTGTGCCAACTTGTGGTCACTATATTTAGATTTGGATATTAGATATTCTGGCCAACTCCTAACGGAAAGATATTTATTATTTGAAAATTTCTTTTTACCGATAAAAAAGATTTGGAGTAATAACCCTTCCTGTTTGAATGATTTTAATTTGACCTTATAATATATTCAGACATATTAATGTATATGATAAATTTAAGAATTGTATCCGAAATTACGGGTGATTAATAATAGTAAACAACTTTATCAATGGGTATAGAGTACATAGTGACCATGTATGCTAAGCTAATTTACATTTGATATGATCTAATATTATCGGGAGTATGTGCAATCCTTCCTTAAACTAGTATTTAAATAATTAGAGCTCAAATTTGATACATGATTTGTATTTCTACATAGATTTATATTGAACTTTTAATTTGGATTTGGATTTGATATTTGAATTTGGATTGGACCTTGAATTGGCTATTTGCCTATTAGAAGCAGTCCAAATCACTTCTATTTGTTTATATATATATACATCCCAATAAAGGCTGTTTTCTAATTTAGACATTTATTTTAGATTTGAATATTTTATTTGAGTACAAAATTATCATTGGATTTTGGATCTTAAATTTGTATTGGATTTATTATATCGGCGATTTGAATTTATTCTATTATTTAAACCAATTTTTATTCATTTTATATTTTTTCTGATTTATTGGACTCGTTTTATTTAAATGTAATACCTTTTGGGCTTAAGGCTCATATTTTATATTTTACCCATTCAGAATTGAAGTTTCATATGCATTACAGGAATAAAGATGTGATCTGTCAGCTATTCGTCCAATTTAATGAGTTTTAATTTTATTGTAGTTTAAATTGGTATTTAATATGATTGGATTATGAAATTGGCCAGGTATAAGCCTATGGTTATATTTTAAAAATAATTCACATATTATATTATTTTATATTATGATTTTTGGTTGAATTGTTATATCCCTTACGATAATTTTAAATTAAATCGTATTTATTTTATTCATATGATTGTCCGATGAGATACTGTATGGATTCTTGATATGTTAGGTCCTGTATATTTAATTTGTCATATCTAAATTTTGAGATTTGGTATTATTTATTAAATTTATTTAGAATTTTAAATTTTAAAAATTATAATTAATTTTTTAATTAACCTACTTGAGTCAAGTTTGTGACAGAATTATTGGTGCTATAATTTTGCCTTCTGGGAGCACCAATCTCGTGCTTACTCTACAAATTGAGGTAACCGTTACACATGCAAGTAATGTCCTTCGTCACTAATCTGAAACGGTATCATGCATACACTTTGATTCAAGAGCCTACCAACTAAATGCGTTTCTTGTTACAAATAAAGCCAATCTCCAAAAAAGAAAAAGTTGTGAATAATAGATGAACAAAATAAAAATACTCAATCCGACAAGTGTTCAAAAATAAAACTACTTAGCCATACAAGTTTACAAATACAAAAGTCACCGATCAGACGAATGTACAAGAAAAATATTGGCATATATATATACACACATTCTCGTCCTCTCTAAATTCATACATTCATTCTCTCATATCTTTCACATATAAATATAAAGATTATTGATTTAAGCGTCGAATGATATACCGAAGAGTGAATATAATATTTCTCTTTTCTCCAATTTGTTTTAATGTGGTACGAAGGATCCAGATTTAAAATTATGAAGATCAAGCTGTTATTATTCTAAAGTTCAAGTGTGACAAAACAACTTTCTAATTCGTGCATCAATCTAAGTTCTTGAAACGCATTATGTAATATTCTGAATTTTTTTTCGATTTCATTGGAA
Source organism: Nepenthes gracilis (assembly GCA_033239525.1). Lineage (NCBI taxonomy): Eukaryota > Viridiplantae > Streptophyta > Magnoliopsida > Caryophyllales > Nepenthaceae > Nepenthes > Nepenthes gracilis. The sequence goes on from BSYO01000020.1 coordinate 5,693,609, forward strand.
TTATTTATTATTTTTTATAATTTATACGTGATAAAAATTAATTAAATACTATAAAATTTTAGAGGATATTTAAATTTCTGGGGTTGGTGCCCGAAGTGTGCCCATTCAATCGTCCGAGTATCGATTTGATTTTAAAATTTAATGAAAAAGGAATTAATATATATATATATATATACATAAATAATAACAATAATAATAATAGTAATAGCAGAAAAAAAAGAAACAATGGGTGGGGAGCTGGACTCTGGGGAGAGGGTTTCAGGAAAGAAGGAGAGAGAAAAGGATTACGCCGGAGAGTCATCGGTGGCCATTTGCGGCGGTAGTGGCGACATCGGCTACCGCGGTGGAAGCGGCGATGGTGCAAGAAGTCGAGTAGTGTGCGCAGTAGAGGTTGGCATGAGGGAGAGAGAGAAGTCGCGCGAAGGAGATTAGGAGGAAACAAAGGCTTTCAGGTTTCGATTTCAGCTTGAATAAGTTTGGAAAGTGATAGATCAAGTCGAAACAAGTGTACCAATACTCTCATCTTTCGTTTTCTTGTACTTTTCTTCCATTTTCTTTGGGTATCCTTATTCCGATACCCAATTAAATTTCTATTTTGCATGACCCATGACCCAATTATGAAAATACTTCGCTTTCATATACAATTTGATGATTTTACACGGTTTTTACGCAACGCCGAAGCCCTAAACTGCGCCGGTACTGTTCATCCGTGCTTGGACCCATTTCAACATTTATTTCAAATTTTATACATGATTTAGCCTTAGATAATTATTATCTATGGCTTAAATATGCAAATATGTGAATTTCATACTCGATTTAGTAGTTTTGACCCGTTTTCGAACACGGAACCCTAAAACCGCATCTCGGAGGAGTTCACTGATTAAATTGGGATTTATACATAAATTGGCTTTAAGATATTATTACCTGCACCATGAATATGTTAATTCATTAACTGAGTGTCTGAATTTATAGTTTCGTAGGATTTTATGCTCATCGAAACTCTTACCCTCACCCCCTTTGGGCTTTATTCAAATTAACTGTAACTTATGCATGATTCTAACTTCGGAGATATACAGCATATTTTTGAGAATGTATTTGATACCCGGACGCTCTAAAGTTACGTTCGGCTTACGGTGGTAATAGTTCATTACTTGTTCCAAGCCTTATGAACAATTTATGCATATGTTACATAAATATTAATTGAATATGTTCCGAAAACTATGCCATGAACCTATTATGAAAGAATTATCGATCGAAAGCCATATAATTCTATTTGGCATAAAATAAGAATGAATTCCTAAATCTCCCAAGCTCCAAAGAAAAATTATGCATGAATTATGATTATGTGAGAACCGAAGCTCACAAGGAAATATAGAAATCTGTATCGAAATATACTTATGGAAAAGAAAATCTGATGATGGAGGGAATTCTACAATTAAGTGATGAACCTATGAAATGACTGACTTATGAAACGTTTTCTATTAGAGTAGGAACGATAAATTATGTGCTTAAAAGTAGAATTTTCTAAAAAAATAAAGAACTAAGAAACTTGGACAAAAAATTACAGATGATAAACCTTGACATGTGATAAATATTATAGTAAAAACTCAAGGATTACTTTGCCCATATATCCTAGTCATGTTTTATAGTGAGTGATATTCTTTGGCATGCCTTTATATATTATAGGGGATGTCGTTGTCTGTTATGATTGCTGCTTGCAGCCTATGGCTATGGCCCCGTCTATTGGTTTTATATGTGGGCGGCCCTCCTTTGGGTTGAGAATAGGAGAATATCAATATTAGATTGTGTGGATTGAATACAATTCAGGCAACAACCAACTGCTCCTTTGGTCAGTAAGGTTTACTGGCCCCGGTTCATCAACGAAATAAGTCCTCTAAAAAAATTTATAACTAAGAAAATGACAAGGAAATGAACTAAAAAAAAATGGGACGAATCATGAAAATATCCCTTTCTAAATCATGATTTATAATCTTACATACACTTATGTCCTTCATATATGCATTATTATGTTTTGAATATGAAATTATATATATCGTTTGATATATATATATATATATATGCCTTGCTAAGCTTTTGGCTCACCATTGCTATTTTTTCTTCATCCAGATGAGTATGAGTTGTATCCGCTAAGACAGGGTAGATGATTTGAGGTGGCTAAGCTTGAAGATAGTGAAAATGATCTCATGGATTTCTTTTTGCAGTCTTATGTCTTCTGTTGGTGTTATTCTGTATTTTTAATACATTTTATACATCGATGTATGCGTATGATGATATGGCTAATGAAGATAGCATAGTTTTCGATGTATTGATAATTGTATGTGCTTTTGCAGTTTCTTATTGTTAGTTTGAATTCCTAATGGCATCTATTCCAAATCAACGCTATACCGGAGTTATGACGTTGCATGGCTTTTTGGGTGCTGTGTTGGAGATTTTGTAGATTATATATGTTGTATAAGACATTTTACAGATTTTATATTTGGCTGACGTCTGTATTACAGTCAAAATTTTGACGAATTTTTGATTAAGAAAAGGGCATGTCACACATTAAATTTATACTTTTGATTTTAAAAATTATATGTGAATTAGTTATGATAAAGTTGAATAATATGGGAGTAATTTTTTTGGAAAAAAATTATCGTTTACTTGGGTTGGATAAAGGTAAACGGACCATGATTTTAATTTTTATGAGATTATTATTTAAAATTTATAAAATTAATATTCTAATAAATAATATTATTTTGAAATATCTTAAGATGTGTACATTCATAAAATATAATCTATAACAAAAAATACAACATTGTTGTAATTCATATTATATGAAATCTGGTGTTTATAAAAAGACGAACGATACCCATAAGTCTGATATTCACGTCAAGCCCCAAAGCTAAGAAAATTGGAAGGAATTGAAATGAAAAATTTATATTTGTTTTTACTGCTAGAAATTGTCCTCTTTTTTATTATGTGCTAAAGTTATGACCTAATTCTTTGTTCTGAGTTGCTACTATCATCTGATTGCCTTTGAATTTAAATTTTGATTGCTTTAATTGCTGAAATATTATTACTTGTTGAAGAATTTATTAAGATGTACTTTATATTGACATTTTGCGAATTTTGATTAAAATACGGCATGTCACACATTAAATTTATACTTTTGATTTTAAAAATTATATGTGAATTAGTTATGATAAAGTTGAATAATATGGGAGTAATTTTTTGGAAAAAATTATCGTTTACTTGGGTTGGATAAAGGTAAACGGACCATGATTTTAATTTTTATGAGATTATTATTTAGAAATTATAAAATTAATATTCTAATAAATAATATTATTTTAAAATATCTTAAGATGTATATATTCATAAAATATAATCTATAACAAAAAATACAACATTGTTGTAATTCATATTATATGAAATCTGGTGTTTATAAAAAGACGAACGATACTCATAAGTCTGATATTCACGCTAAGCTCCAAAGCTAAGAAAATTGGAAGGAATTGAAATGAAAAATTTATATTTGTTTTTGTTGCTAGAAGTTGTCCTCTTTTATTATGTGCTAAAGTTATGACCTAATTCTTTGTTCTGAGTTGCTACTATCATCTAATTGCCTTTGAATTTAAATTTTGATTGTTTTAATTGCTGAAATAACATTACTTGTTGAAGAATTTATTAAGCTGTACTTTATATTGACATTTTGCCGAATTTTTGATTAAAAATACGGCATGTCACACATTAAATTTATACTTTTGATTTTAAAAATTATATGTGAATTAGTTATGATAAAGTTGAATAATATGGGAGTAATTTTTTGGAAAAATTATCGTTTACTTGGGTTGGATAAAGGTAAACGGACCATGATTTTAATTTTTATGAGATTATTATTTAAAAATTATAAAATTAATATTCTAATAAATAATATTATTTTAAAATATCTTAAGATGTATATATTCATAAAATATAATCTATAACAAAAATACAACATTGTTGTAATTCATATTATATGAAATCTGGTGTTTATAAAAAGACGAACGATACCCATAAGTCTGATATTCACGCCAAGCTCCAAAGCTAAGAAAATTGGAAGGAATTGAAATGAAGAATTTATATTTGTTTTTGTTGCTAGAAGTTGTCCTCTTTTGTTATGTGCTAAATTTATGACCTAATTCTTTGTTCTGAGTTGCTACTATCATCTGATTGCCTTTGAATTTAAATTTTGATTGCTTTAATTGCTGAAATATTATTACTTGTTGAAGAATTTATTAAGCTGTACTTTATATTGACATTTTGTCAAATTTTTCATTAAAAATACGGCATGTCACACATTAAATTTATACTTTTGATTTTAAAAATTATATGTGAATTAGTTATGATAAAGTTGAATAATATGGGAGTAATTTTTTTGGAAAAAAATTATCGTTTACTTGGGTTGGATAAAGGTAAACGGACCATGATTTTAATTTTTATGAGATTATTATTTAGAAATTATAAAATTAATATTCTAATAAATAATATTATTTTAAAATATCTTAAGAAGTATATATTCATAAAATATAATCTATAACAAAAAATACAACATTGTCGTAATTCATATTATATGAAATCTGGTGTTTATAAAAAGACGAACGATACCCATAAGTCTGATATTCACAACAAGCTCCAAAGCTAAGAAAATTGGAAGGAATTGAAATGAAAAATTTATATTTGTTTTTGTTGCTAGAAATTGTCCTCTTTTGTTATATGCTAAAGTTATGACCTAATTCTTTGTTCTGAGTTGCTACTATCATCTGATTGCCTTTGAATTTAAATTTTGATTGCTTTAATTGCTGAAATATTATTACTTGTTGAAGAATTTTTTAAGCTATACTTTATATTGACATTTTGTCAAATTTTTTATTAAAAATACGGCATGTCACACATTAAATTTATACTTTTGATTTTAAAAATTATATGTGAATTAGTTATGATAAAGTTGAATAATATGGGAGTAATTTTTTGGGAAAAAAATTATCGTTTACTTGGGTTGGATAAAGGTAAATGGACCATGATTTTAATTTTTATGAGATTATTATTTAAAAATTATAAAATTAATATTCTAATAAATAATATTATTTTAAAATATCTTAAGATGTATATATTCATAAAATATAATCTATAACAAAAATACAACATTGTTGTAATTCATATTATATGAAATTTGGTGTTTATAAAAGTCGAACGATACCCATAAGTCTGATATTCACGCCAAGCTCCAAAGCTAAGAAAATTGGAAGGAATTGAAATGAAAAATTTATATTTGTTTTTGCTGCTAGAAGTTGTCCTCTTTTGTTGTGTGCTAAAGTGATGACCTAATTCTTTGTTCTGAGTTGCTACTATCATCTGATTGCCTTTGAATTTAAATTTTGGTTGCTTTAATTGCTGAAATATTATTACTTGTTGAAGGATTTATTAAGTTGTACTTTATATTGACATTTTGCCGAATTTTTTATTAAAAATACGGCATGTCACACATTAAATTTATACTTTTGATTTGAAAAATTATATGTGAATTAGTTATGATAAAGTTGAATAATACGGGAGTAATTTTTTTGGAAAAAAATTATCGTTTACTTGGGTTGGATAAAGGTAAACGGACCATGATTTTAATTTTTATGAGATTATTATTTAAAAATTATAAAATTAATATTCTAATAAATAATATTATTTTGAAATATCTTAAGATGTATATATTCATAAAATATAATCTATAACAAAAAATACAACATTGTTGTAATTCATATTATATGTAATCTGGTGTTTATAAAAAGACAAACGAAACCCATAAGTCTGATATTCACACCACGCTCCAAAGCTAAGAAAATTGAAAGAAATTGAAATGAAAAATTTATATTTGTTTCTGCTGCTAGAAGTTGTCCTCTTTTGTTATGTGCTAAAGTTATGACCTAATTTTTTGTTCCGAGTTGCTACTATCATCTAATTGCCTTTGAATTTAAATTTTGATTGTTTTAATTGCTGAAATAACATTACTTGTTGAAGAATTTATTAAGCTGTACTTTATATTGACATTTTGCCGAATTTTTGATTAAAAATACGGCATGTCACACATTAAATTTATACTTTTGATTTTAAAAATTATATGTGAATTAGTTATGATAAAGTTGAATAATATGGGAGTAATTTTTTTGGAAAAAAATTATCGTTTACTTGGGTTGGATAAAGGTAAATGGACCATGATTTTAATTTTTATGAGATTATTATTTAAAAATTATAAAATTAATATTCTAATAAATAATATTATTTTAAAATATCTTAAGATGTATATATTCATAAAATATAATCTATAACAAAAAATACAACATTGTTGTAATTCATATTATATGAAATCTGGTGTTTATAAAAGACGAACGATACCCATAAGTCTGATATTCACGCCAAGCTCCAAAGCTAAGAAAATTGGAAGGAATTGAAATGAAAAATTTATATTTGTTTTTGCTGCTAGAAGTTGTCCTCTTTTGTTGTGTGCTAAAGTGATGACCTAATTCTTTGTTCTGAGTTGCTACTATCATCTGATTGCCTTTGAATTTAAATTTTGGTTGCTTTAATTGCTGAAATATTATTACTTGTTGAAGGATTTATTAAGTTGTACTTTATATTGACATTTTGCGAATTTTTATTAAAAATACGGCATGTCACACATTAAATTTATACTTTTGATTTGAAAAATTATATGTGAATTAGTTATGATAAAGTTGAATAATACGGGAGTAATTTTTTTGGAAAAAATTATCGTTTACTTGGGTTGGATAAAGGTAAACGGACCATGATTTTAATTTTTATGAGATTATTATTTAAAAATTATAAAATTAATATTCTAATAAATAATATTATTTTGAAATATCTTAAGATGTATATATTCATAAAATATAATCTATAACAAAAAATACAACATTGTTGTAATTCATATTATATGAAATCTGGTGTTTATAAAAAGACGAACGATACCCATAAGTCTGATATTCACGCCAAGCTCCAAAGCTAAGAAAATTGGAAGGAATTGAAATGAAGAATTTATATTTGTTTTTGTTGCTAGAAGTTGTCCTCTTTTGTTATGTGCTAAATTTATGACCTAATTCTTTGTTCTGAGTTGCTACTATCATCTGATTGCCTTTGAATTTAAATTTTGATTGCTTTAATTGCTGAAATATTATTACTTGTTGAAGAATTTATTAAGCTGTACTTTATATTGACATTTTGTCAAATTTTTCATTAAAAATACGGCATGTCACACATTAAATTTATACTTTTGATTTTAAAAATTATATGTGAATTAGTTATGATAAAGTTGAATAATATGGGAGTAATTTTTTGGAAAAAATTATCGTTTACTTGGGTTGGATAAAGGTAAACGGACCATGATTTTAATTTTTATGAGATTATTATTTAGAAATTATAAAATTAATATTCTAATAAATAATATTATTTTTAAAATATCTTAAGAAGTATATATTCATAAAATATAATCTATAACAAAAATACAACATTGTCGTAATTCATATTATATGAAATCTGGTGTTTATAAAAAGACGAACGATACCCATAAGTCTGATATTCACAACAAGCTCCAAAGCTAAGAAAATTGGAAGGAATTGAAATGAAAAATTTATATTTGTTTTTTCTGCTAGAAATTGTCCTCTTTTGTTATATGCTAAAGTTATGACCTAATTCTTTGTTCTGAGTTGCTACTATCATCTGATTGCCTTTGAATTTAAATTTTGATTGCTTTAATTGCTGAAATATTATTACTTGTTGAAGAATTTTTTAAGCTATACTTTATATTGACATTTTGTCAAATTTTTTATTAAAAATACGGCATGTCACACATTAAATTTATACTTTTGATTTTAAAATTATATGTGAATTAGTTATGATAAAGTTGAATAATATGGGAGTAATTTTTTGGGAAAAAAAATATATCGTTTACTTGGGTTGGATAAAGGTAAATGGACCATGATTTTAATTTTTATGAGATTATTATTTAAAAATTATAAAATTAATATTCTAATAAATAATATTATTTTAAAATATCTTAAGATGTATATATTCATAAAATATAATCTATAACAAAAAATACAACATTGTTGTAATTCATATTATATGTAATCTGGTGTTTATAAAAAGTCGAACGATACCCATAAGTCTGATATTCACGCCAAGCTCCAAAGCTAAGAAAATTGAAAGAAATTGAAATGAAAAATTTATATTTGTTTCTGCTGCTAGAAGTTGTCCTCTTTTGTTATGTGCTAAAGTTATGACCTAATTCTTTGTTCTGAGTTGCTACTATCATCTAATTGCCTTTGAATTTAAATTTTGATTGTTTTAATTGCTGAAATAACATTACTTGTTGAAGAATTTATTAAGCTGTACTTTATATTGACATTTTGCGAATTTTTGATTAAAAATACGGCATGTCACACATTAAATTTATACTTTTGATTTTAAAATTATATGTGAATTAGTTATGATAAAGTTGAATAATATGGGAGTAATTTTTTTGGAAAAAAATTATCGTTTACTTGGGTTGGATAAAGGTAAATGGACCATGATTTTAATTTTTATGAGATTATTATTTAAAAATTATAAAATTAATATTCTAATAAATAATATTATTTTAAAATATCTTAAGATGTATATATTCATAAAATATAATCTATAACAAAAAATACAACATTGTTGTAATTCATATTATATGAAATCTGGTGTTTATAAAAAGACGAACGATACCCATAAGTCTGATATTCACGCCAAGCTCCAAAGCTAAGAAAATTGGAAGGAATTGAAATGAAAAATTTATATTTGTTTTTGCTGCTAGAAGTTGTCCTCTTTTGTTGTGTGCTAAAGTGATGACCTAATTCTTTGTTCTGAGTTGCTACTATCATCTGATTGCCTTTGAATTTAAATTTTGGTTGCTTTAATTGCTGAAATATTATTACTTGTTGAAGGATTTATTAAGTTGTACTTTATATTGACATTTTGCAGAATTTTTTATTAAAAATACGGCATGTCACATAAATTTATACTTTTGATTTGAAAAATTATATGTGAATTAGTTATGATAAAGTTGAATAATACGGGAGTAATTTTTTGGAAAAAATTATCGTTTACTTGGGTTGGATAAAGGTAAATGGACCATGATTTTAATTTTTTATGAGATTATTATTTAAAAATTATAAAATTAATATTCTAATAAATAATATTATTTTGAAATATCTTAAGATGTATATATTCATAAAATATAATCTATAAAAAAATACAACATTGTTGTAATTCATATTATATGTAATCTTGGTGTTTATAAAAGACAAACGAAACCCATAAGTCTGATATTCACACCACGCTCCAAAGCTAAGAAAATTGAAAGAAATTGAAATGAAAAATTTATATTTGTTTCTGCTGCTAAAGTTGTCCTCTTTTGTTATGTGCTAAAGTTATGACCTAATTTTTGTTCTGAGTTGCTACTATCATCTAATTGCCTTTGAATTTAAATTTTGATTGTTTTAATTGCTGAAATAACATTACTTGTTGAAGAATTTATTAAGCTGTACTTTATATTGACATTTTGCGAATTTTTTGATTAAAAATACGGCATGTCATGATAAATTTATACTTTTGATTTTAAAAATTATATGTGAATTAGTTATGATAAAGTTGAATAATATGGGAGTAATTTTTTGGAAAAAAATTATCGTTTACTTGGGTTGGATAAAGGTAAACGGACCATGATTTTAATTTTTATGAGATTATTATTTTAAAATTATAAAATTAATATTCTAATAAATAATATTATTTTGAAATATCTTAAGATGTATATATTCATAAAATATAATCTATAACAAAAAATACAACATTGTTGTAATTCATATTATATGAAATTTGGTGTTTATAAAAAGACGAACGATACCCAAAAGTCTGATATTCACGCCAAGCTCCAAAGCTAAGAAAATTGGAAGGAATTGAAATGAAAATTTATATTTGTTTTTGCTGTTAGAAGTTGTCCTCTTTTGTTATGTGCTAAAGTTATGACCTAATTCTTTGTTCTGAGTTGCTACTATCATCTGATTGCCTTTGAATTTAAATTTTGATTGCTATAATTGCTGAAATATTATTACTTGTTGAAGAATTTATTAAGCTGTACTTTATATTGACATTTTGCGAATTTTGATTAAAAATACGGCATGTCATACATTAAATTTATACTTTTGATTTTAAAAATTATATGTGAATTAGTTATGATAAAGTTGAATAATATGGGAGTAATTTTTTTGGAAAAAAATTATCGTTTACTTGGGTTGGATAAAGGTAAGCGGACCATGATTTTAATTTTTATGAGATTATTATTTAAAAATTATAAAATTAATATTCTAATAAATAATATTATTTTAAAATATCTTAAGATGTATATATTCATAAAATATAATCTATAACAAAAAATACAACATTGTTGTAATTCATATTATATGAAATCTGGTGTTTATAAAAAGACGAACGATACCCATAAGTCTGATATTCACGCCAAGCTCCAAAGCTAAGAAAATTGGAAGGAATTGAAATGAAAAATTTATATTTGTTTTTGTTGCTAGAAGTTGTCCTCTTTTGTTATGTGCTAAAGTTATGACCTAATTCTTTGTTCTGAGTTGCTACTATCATCTGATTGCCTTTGAATTTAAATTTTGATTGCTTTAATTGCTGAAATATTATTACTTGCTGAAGAATTTATTAAGCTGTATTTTATATTGACATTTTGTCAAATTTTTTATTAAAAATACGGCATGTCACACATTAAATTTATACTTTTGATTTTAAAAATTATATGTGAATTAGTTATGATAAAGTTGAATAATATGGGAGTAACTTTTTTGGAAAAAATTATCGTTTACTTGGGTTGGATAAAGGTAAATGGACCATGATTTTAATTTTTATGAGATTATTATTTAAAAATTATAAAATTAATATTCTAATAAATAATATTATTTTGAAATATCTTAAGATGTATATATTCATAAAATATAATCTATAACAAAAAATACAACATTGTTGTAATTCATATTATATGAAATTTGGTGTTTATAAAAAAGACGAACGATACCCAAAAAGTCTGATATTCACGCCAAGCTCCAAAGCTAAGAAAATTGGAAGGAATTGAAATGAAAAATTTATATTTGTTTTTGCTGTTAGAAGTTGTCCTCTTTTTGTTATGTGCTAAAGTTATGACCTAATTTTTTGTTCTGAGTTGCTACTATCATCTAATTGCCTTTGAATTTAAATTTTGATTGTTTTAATTGCTGAAATATTATTACTTGTTGAAGAATTTATTAAGCTGTACTTTATATTGACATTTTGCGAATTTTTGATTAAAAATACGGCATGTCACCACATTAAATTTATACTTTTGATTTTAAAATTATATGTGAATTAGTTATGATAAAGTTGAATAATATGGGAGTAATTTTTTGGAAAAAAATTATCGTTTACTTGGGTTGGATAAAGGTAAGCGGACCATGATTTTAATTTTATGAGATTATTATTTAAAAATTATAAAATTAATATTCTAATAAATAATATTATTTTAAAATATCTTAAGATGTATATATTCATAAAATATAATCTATAACAAAAATACAACATTGTTTGTAATTCATATTATATGAAATCTGGTGTTTATAAAAAGACGAACGATACCCATAAGTCTGATATTCACGCCAAGCTCCAAAGCTAAGAAAATTGGAAGGAATTGAAATGAAAATTTATATTTGTTTTGTTGCTAGAAGTTGTCCTCTTTTGTTATGTGCTAAAGTTATGACCAAATTCTTTGTTCTGAGTTGCTACTATCATCTGATTGTCTTTGAATTTAAATTTTGATTGCTTTAATTGCTGAAATATTATTACTTGCTGAAGAATTTATTAAGCTGTATTTTATATTGACATTTTGTCAAATTTTTTATTAAAAATACGGCGTGTCACACATTAAATTTATACTTTTGATTTTAAAAATTATATGTGAATTAGTTATGATAAAGTTGAATAATATGGGAGTAATTTTTTTGGAAAAAAATTATCGTTTACTTGGGTTGGATAAAGGTAAATGGACCATGATTTTAATTTTTATGAGATTATTATTTAAAAATTATAAAATTAATATTCTAATAAATAATATTATTTTGAAATATCTTAAGATGTATATATTCATAAAATATAATCTATAACAAAAAATACAACATTGTTGTAATTCATATTATATGAAATTTGGTGTTTATAAAAAGACGAACGATACCCAAAAGTCTGATATTCACGCCAAGCTCCAAAGCTAAGAAAATTGGAAGGAATTGAAATGAAAAATTTATATTTGTTTTTGCTGTTAGAAGTTGTCCTCTTTTGTTATGTGCTAAAGTTATGACCTAATTCTTTGTTCTGAGTTGCTACTATCATCTGATTGCCTTTGAATTTAAATTTTGATTGCTATAATTGCTGAAATATTATTACTTGTTGAAGAATTTATTAAGCTGTACTTTATATTGACATTTTGCCGAATTTTTGATTAAAAATACGGCATGTCACATAAATTTATACTTTTGATTTTAAAAATTATATGTGAATTAGTTATGATAAAGTTGAATAATATGGGAGTAATTTTTTTGAAAAAATTATCGTTTACTTGGGTTGGATAAAGGTAAACGGACCATGATTTTAATTTTATGAGATTATTATTTAAAAATTATAAAATTAATATTCTAATAAATAATATTATTTTAAAATATCTTAAGATGTATATATTCATAAAATATAATCTATAACAAAAAATACAACATTGTTGTAATTCATATTATATGAAATCTGGTGTTTATAAAAAAGACGAACGATACCCATAAGTCTGATATTCACGCTAAGGCTCCAAAGCTAAGAAAATTGGAAGGAATTGAAATGAAAAATTTATATTTGTTTTTGTTGCTAGAAGTTGTCCTCTTTTGTTATGTGCTAAAGTTATGACCCAATTCTTTGTTCTGAGTTGCTACTATCATCTGATTGCCTTTGAATTTAAATTTTGATTGCTTTAATTGCTGAAATATTATTACTTGTTGAAGAATTTATTAAGCTGTACTTTATATTGACATTTTGTCAAATTTTTTTATTAAAAATACGGCATGTCACACATTAAATTTATACTTTTGATTTTAAAAATTATATGTGAATTAGTTATGATAAAGTTGAATAATATGGGAGTAATTTTTTTGTGAAAAAAATTATCGTTTACTTGGGTTGGATAAAGGTAAACGGACCATGATTTTAATTTTTATGAGTTTATTATTTAGAAATTATAAAATTAATATTCAAATAAATAATATTATTTTGAAATATCTTAAGATGTATATATTCATAAAATATAATCTATAACAAAAAATACAACATTGTTGTAATTCATATTATATGAAATCTGGTGTTTATAAAAAGACGAACGATACCCATAAGTCTGATATTCACGTCAAGCCCCAAAGCTAAGAAAATTGGAAGGAATTGAAATGAAAAATTTATATTTGTTTTTACTGCTAGAAGTTGTCCTCTTTTGTTATGTGCTAAAGTTATGACCTAATTCTTTGTTCTGAGTTGCTACTATCATCTGATTGCCTTTGAATTTAAATTTTGATTGCTTTAATTGCTGAAATATTATTACTTGTTGAAGAATTTATTAAGCTGTACTTTATATTGACATTTTGCCGAATTTTTGATTAAAAATACGGCATGTCACACATTAAATTTATACTTTTGATTTTAAAAATTATATGTGAATTAGTTATGATAAAGTTGAATAATATGGGAGTAATTTTTTTGGAAAAAAATTATCGTTTACTTGGGTTGGATAAAGGTAAACGGACCATGATTTTAATTTTTATGAGATTATTATTTAAAAATTATAAAATTAATATTCTAATAAATAATATTATTTTGAAATATCTTAAGATGTATATATTCATAAAATATAATCTATAACAAAAAATACAACATTGTTGTAATTCATATTATATGAAATCTGGTGTTTATAAAAAGACAAACGATACCCATAAGTCTGATATTCACACCACGCTCCAAAGCTAAGAAAATTGAAAGAAATTGAAATGAAAAATTTATATTTGTTTCTGCTGCTAGAAGTTGTCTTCTTTTGTTATGTGCTAAAGTTATGACCTAATTTTTTATTCCGAGTTGCTACTATCATCTAATTGCCTTTGAATTTAAATTTTGGTTGTTTTAATTGCTGAAATAACATTACTTATTGAAGAATTTATTAAGCTGTACTTTATATTGACATTTTGCCGAATTTTTTATTAAAAATACGGCATGTCACACATTAAATTTATACTTTTGATTTTAAAAATTATATGTGAATTAGTTATGATAAAGTTGAATAATATGGGAGTAATTTTTTTGGAAAAAAATTATCGTTTACTTGGGTTGGATAAAGGTAAACGGACCATGATTTTAATTTTTATGAGATTATTATTTAAAAATTATAAAATTAATATTCTAATAAATAATATTATTTTAAAATATCTTAAGATGTATATATTCATAAAATATAATCTATAACAAAAAATACAACATTGTTTATAATTCATATTATATGAAATCTGGTGTTTATAAAAAGGCGAACGATACCCATAAGTCTGATATTCACGCCAAGCTCCAAAGCTAAGAAAATTGGAAGGAATTGAAATGAAAAATTTATATTTATTTTTGTTGCTAGAAGTTGTCCTCTTTTGTTATGTGCTAAAGTTATGACCAAATTCTTAGTTCTGAGTTGCTACTATCATCTGATTGCCTTTGAATTTAAATTTTGATTGCTTTAATTGCTGAAATAACATTACTTGTTGAAGAATTTATTAAGCTGTACTTTATATTGACATTTTGCCGAATTTTTGATTAAAAATACGGCATGTCACACATTAAATTTATACTTTTGATTTTAAAAATTATATGTGAATTAGTTATGATAAAGTTGAATAATATGGGAGTAATTTTTTTGGAAAAAAATTATCGTTTACTTGGGTTGGATAAAGGTAAACGGACCATGATTTTAATTTTTATGAGATTATTATTTAGAAATTATAAAATTAATATTCTAATAAATAATATTATTTTAAAATATCTTAAGATGTATATATTCATAAAATATAATCTATAACAAAAAATACAACATTGTTGTAATTCATATTATATGAAATCTGGTGTTTATAAAAAGACGAACGATACCCATAAGTCTGATATTCACGTCAAGCCCCAAAGCTAAGAAAATTGGAAGGAATTGAAATGAAAAATTTATATTTGTTTTTACTGCTAGAAGTTGTCCTCTTTTGTTATGTGCTAATGTTATGACCTAATTCTTTGTTCTGAGTTGCTACTATCATCTGATTGCCTTTGAATTTAAATTTTGATTACTTTAATTGCTGAAATATTATTACTTGTTGAAGAATTTATTAAGCTGTACTTTATATTGACATTTTGCCGAATTTTTGATTAAAAATACGGCATGTCACACATTAAATTTATACTTTTGATTTTAAAAATTATATGTGAATTAGTTATGATAAAGTTGAATAATATGGGAGTAATTTTTTTGGAAAAAAATTATCGTTTACTTGGGTTGGATAAAGGTAAACGGACCATGATTTTAATTTTTATGAGATTATTATTTAAAAATTATAAAATTAATATTCTAATAAATAATATTATTTTAAAATATCTTAAGATGTATATATTCATAAAATATAATCTATAACAAAAAAATACAACATTGTTGTAATTCATATTATATGAAATTTGGTGTTTATAAAAAGACGAACGATACCCAAAAGTCTGATATTCACGCTAGGCTCCAAAGCTAAGAAAATTGGAAGGAATTGAAATGAAAAATTTATATTTGTTTTTGTTGCTAGAAGTTGTCCTCTTTTGTTATGTGCTAAAGTTATGACCTAATTCTTTGTTCTGAGTTGCTACTATCATCTGATTGCCTTTGAATTTAAATTTTGATTGCTTTAATTGCTGAAATATTATTACTTGTTGAAGAATTTATTAAGCTGTATTTTATATTGACATTTTGTCAAATTTTTTATTAAAAATACGGCATGTCACACATTAAATTTATACTTTTGATTTTAAAAATTATATGTGAATTAGTTATGATAAAGTTGAATAATATGGGAGTAATTTTTTTGGAAAAAAATTATCGTTTACTTGGGTTGGATAAAGGTAAATGGACCATGATTTTAATTTTTATGAGATTATTATTTAAAAATTATAAAATTAATATTCTAATAAATAATATTATTTTAAAATATCTTAAGATGTATATATTCATAAAATATAATCTATAACAAAAAATACAACATTGTTGTAATTCATATTATATGAAATTTGGTGTTTATAAAAAGACGAACGATACCCAAAAGTCTGATATTCACGCCAAGCTCCAAAGCTAAGAAAATTGGAAGGAATTGAAATGAAAAATTTATATTTGTTTTTGCTGTTAGAAGTTGTCCTCTTTTGTTATGTGCTAAAGTTATGACCTAATTCTTTGTTCTGAGTTGCTACTATCATCTGATTGCCTTTGAATTTAAATTTTGATTGCTATAATTGCTGAAATATTATTACTTGTTGAAGAATTTATTAAGCTGTACTTTATATTGACATTTTGCCGAATTTTTGATTAAAAATACGGCATGTCACACATTAAATTTATACTTTTGATTTTAAAAATTATATGTGAATTAGTTATGATAAAGTTGAATAATATGGGAGTAATTTTTTTGGAAAAAAATTATCGTTTACTTGGGTTGGATAAAGGTAAATGGACCATGATTTTAATTTTTATGAGATTATTATTTAAAAATTATAAAATTAATATTCTAATAAATAATATTATTTTAAAATATCTTAAGATGTATATATTCATAAAATATAATCTATAACAAAAAATACAACATTGTTGTAATTCATATTATATGAAATTTGGTGTTTATAAAAAGACGAACGATACCCATAAGTCTGATATTCACGCCAAGCTCCAAAGCTAAGAAAATTGGAAGGAATTGAAATGAAAAATTTATATTTGTTTTTGTTGTTAGAAGTTGTCCTCTTTTGTTATGTGCTAAAGTTATGACCTAATTCTTTGTTCTGAGTTGCTACTATCATCTGATTGCCTTTGAATTTAAATTTTGATTGCTTTAATTGCTGAAATATTATTACTTGTTGAAGAATTTATTAAGCTGTACTTTATATTGACATTTTGCCGAATTTTTGATTAAAAATACGGCATGTCACACATTAAATTTATACTTTTGATTTTAAAAATTATATGTGAATTAGTTATGATAAAGTTGAATAATATGGGAGTAATTTTTTGGAAAAAATTATCGTTCACTTAGGTTGGATAAAGGTAAATGGACCATGATTTTAATTTTTGTGAGATTATTATTTAAAAATTATAAAATTAATATTCTAATAAATAATATTATTTTGAAATATCTTAAGATGTATATATTCATAAAATATAATCTATAACAAAAAATACAACATTGTTGTAATTCATATTATATGAAATTTGGTGTTTATAAAAAGACAAACGATACCCAAAAGTCTGATATTCACGCCAAGCTCCAAAGCTAAGAAAATTGAAAGAAATTGAAATGAAAAATTTATATTTGTTTTTGCTGTTAGAAGTTGTCCTCTTTTGTTATGTGCTAAAGTTATGACCTAATTCTTTGTTCTGAGTTGCTACTATCATCTAATTGCCTTTGAATTTAAATTTTGATTGTTTTAATTGCTGAAATATTATTACTTGTTGAAGAATTTATTAAGCTGTACTTTATATTGACATTTTGCGAATTTTTGATTAAAAATACGGCATGTCACACATTAAATTTATACTTTTGATTTTAAAATTATATGTGAATTAGTTATGATAAAGTTGAATAATATGGGAGTAATTTTTGGAAAAAATTATCGTTCACTTGGGTTGGATAAAGGTAAACGGACCATGATTTTAATTTTTATGAGATTATTATTTAAAAATTATAAAATTAATATTCTAATAAATAATATTATTTTGAAATATCTTAAGATGTATATATTCATAAAATATAATCTATAACAAAAAATACAACATTGTTGTAATTCATATTATATGTAATCTGGTGTTATAAAAAGACGAACGATACTCATAAGTCTGATATTCACGCTAGGCTCCAAAGCTAAGAAAATTGGAAGGAATTGAAATGAAAAATTTATATTTGTTTTTGTTGCTAGAAGTTGTCCTCTTTTGTTATGTGCTAAAGTTATGACATAATTCTTTGTTCTGAGTTGCTATTATCATCTGATTGCCATTGAATTTAAATTTTGGTTGCTTTAATTGCTGAAATATTATTACTTGTTGAAGGATTTATTAAGTTGTACTTTATATTGACATTTTGCCGAATTTTTTATTAAAAATACGGCATGTTACACATTAAATTTATACTTTTGATTTTAAAAATTATATGTGAATTAGTTATGATAAAGTTGAATAATATGGGAGTAATTTTTTTGGAAAAAAATTATCGTTTACTTGGGTTGGATAAAGGTAAACGGACCATGATTTTAATTTTTATGAGATTATTATTTTAAAATTATAAAATTAATATTCTAATAAATAATATTATTTTAAAATATCTTAAGATGTATATATTCATAAAATATAATCTATAACAAAAAATACAACATTATTGTAATTCATATTATATGAAATCTGGTGTTTATAAAAAGACGAACGATACCCATAAGTCTGATATTCACGCCAAGCTCCAAAGCTAGGAAAATTGGAAGGAATTGAAATGAAAAATTTATATTTGTTTTTGCTGTTAGAAGTTGTCCTCTTTTGTTATGTGCTAAAGTTATGACCTAATTCTTTGTTCTGAGTTGCTACTATCATCTGATTGCCTTTGAATTTAAATTTTGATTGTTTTAATTGCTGAAATATTATTACTTGTTGAAGAATTTATTAAGCTGTACTTTATATTAACATTTTTTTGGCTATGCAAAATTTACCAACCCACCCATAGTTTGTGAACCTTGTGCATTGGATGCTTTTTTCCTTTGGAACATTCCCAAAGTTAAAAGTGGGACAACCATTTCAAGTGGAAGTAGATAGCTTTATAAATTCCAAGTATCATAAATAAGGAATTCTTTCTTTTATTTTTAAAGTTCATAAGCTAACAATGTCTGATGTCTTTCTGTTGTGACAAGTATGTAATTAATCAATCACAATGATGACAAATGACTTCTATTAAGTAATTTTTTTGTCTATTTTGTTCTGGTTCTGATTTCAAGACTGCAAAAGGATGTGATCTGCATAGAAAATGGGAAAGAGCAAAAGAAAAATAATAACAGTGATTAATTTGGAGTTGAGTAACGTGAAAATTTGTTTCAGGTTTTAGAGGGAGGGGAGAAGGAATGAGAAATAAGTGCTACAGATTTTTTTATTTTTTTGGGGTGGGGTTAATAGGGTGAAAAGGAAAAGGAAGTTTGGTTATTCTTGCGAGAGTAATAATTATCTTTTTTTTTTTTTTTCTTGGAACTATGGACAATTATTATTTGCTATTATCCTATTGTCTGTGTGAGTTTGTCTGTTTGCGCCTGTTCAGATTTATCCTTGTTTGTGTCCTTTGGAGTTCATCTCACTGTCATTTGTTTGTTGGTGCAAGGGATTTGTTCCCTGCAAATTTAAGGTGTGCTTGCTAGACATTCCTGACCCGTGGGATGAATTTACATTCACTAATAAAAGAAATATATTCAATGTGCTAAGAAGTGGTTCTAGGATAAATAATCTGGTTTTGGGTAGATCACTTTAGGCGTACTGTGATTGTAAACATAATAATGCTCATGTTAACTGGGATTGGAGGAGCCTTTCTGTCCGCCGTTAGCTCCTTTCCCTCAGAAGGATCAGAACTTATATCTCCTCACTCCAAGGCCTAGCATGGTGAATTGTATCTACACTTCACTTTTCCTGTTCATCCAAGTTTTGTTATATTTGGTGTTTGTTTGGGTACTGAAGAATTGCTTGTGATGTCGATTGTTTGTGCTGTAGTAGCATCAAGTTCGATTCGTTGTTATGCAAGTTTAGTTATCTCTTTGAAATTAATTGATTGTTTTACTTACAATTGCAGGGGGAAGGACTTACCAGCATTGAACCATCAGCAGGGGCATTAAACGATATTTGTGTCTTCCGTGAAAGTGGACTGATGATGCTGGCTTTGGACTGCAGCCTGATATCCCCATACTTCATACCTGCTCTTGGACTTGCTCCCAAGTGGTGCTCATATTTGAAAAACTTAATTGTGAGATTTTTTTAAGATTAAATTGAACTTATTGATGTGATTAGTAGATTGATCTTTTTAATTGATTTGGATCTGGAGAATGTTGATTGAGTTGTACTCCTTTGTTTCCTATTATTTAGGAAGAATTGGAAGACAGCGGACAGACTACTATATATGATGATTATAAGTTCTAGAGCAAAGAAGAACTCAAGAGGCTGAATTTGTCAATTTTGATTGGCACCAATCTTCTAAGAGCCTATATGCATGGTTACTTTATTGACTACCGATTATACAAACGGGTGATGCTTCAATTTTATTTTCGTGAATTGAATTCTTGGATTGGATGTCAATAGATAAATATCTGTTGTGACGAGAAAATATTTCCTAATTCTTGGAGGCTGTATTTGTTCGCTCTTGTTGGGGGCAGCTGTATGGTGTTGGTTTCTATTGCTGCAATAAAGCTGAGCCAAGCACTTGTAGGTTCATGCTGGCCTCTGTACATTGTCAATCTCCAGCCCTAACAAGCTTTAGAGATCAGTGTTCAAATTCGGCCAATGCTGAAAGCTGAAGCCTCCGGTGATTGAGCTTTTGTTTAAATATTGAACAAACCAAGCTTTTAATTAAGCATGCCCATATTAAGTTCAAAATGTATAATAAGCAATCTTTTATCAAGCTTGTATATAAACAAGCACAAATAAACCAGCTATTAACAAGCATATGCAAGCATAATAATATGAATACAAAAGCTTTTGGATGAATGTTTAATGAACAGATACATGACAGCAAACGAGTACAAAATTGCTGTTTAGGAACTTAAATGAGTCAACCTTGACTAAGTTTGAGCTTTATTAAGCTCATGAACTTATTTGATTTATCAGCAAATGAGCTTTGCTAAAGCCTGTTCTCAAGTAACTTGAATAGCTTAGTTCTTTATAGCCCTACTGGTTCTTACACTTTTGGTTGAACACGCTTTTACTTCTTTGTCTAAAATTAGTATATGTGATTCAAAGGCATGGATTAGCCAAGGAGACGGGAAAATATGGTGTTGGCTTTATATGAATAATGTCTTTGATTGTCATTATTTTTTGAGAAAATTAGTGTCTAAGATTCTAGAGAAGCCTTTGAGGCTGTGAGGTCTCATATCGAATGAGTAGGGGAACGAAGCGTGTTTTATAAAGGCGTGGATACCCCTCCCTTGTGGACGCGTTTTGGGGCCGTGGGCTTGTCAAG
This sequence comes from Nepenthes gracilis, assembly GCA_033239525.1. Taxonomy (NCBI): domain Eukaryota; kingdom Viridiplantae; phylum Streptophyta; class Magnoliopsida; order Caryophyllales; family Nepenthaceae; genus Nepenthes; species Nepenthes gracilis. The sequence continues at coordinate 5,715,247 of BSYO01000020.1, forward strand.
AACAAATCCGTGCGGGTATGGCCCAAAGCGGATAATATCCACAAGCGAGTGCCTGAGGACGTTACAGATAGTATCAGAGCCTATAACCGGTTCGGTGTGCCAGCATTGACGCTGGCCCCCAAGGGAGTGGATTGTGAGGTCCCATATCAGATGGGGAGGGGAACGAAGCGTACTCTATAAAGGCGTGGATATCTCTCCCTTGTGGACGAGTTTTGGGGGTCATGGGCCTGCCAAGAACAAATTCGTGCGGGTTAGACCCAAAGTAGACAATATCTACAAGCGGATGCCTGGGAACGTTATAGAGGTTAAGTCCTGGAATACTTCATTTTCTACTATGGCTTGCTTGTCATACTGCTTAACGTTGCCCATTATTTAAAACTTCTAAATCGAACTCTGTGTGTTTTGAAAAAGCACTTTTTGTGCTAACGAGATACACTCAAGTTTCGACCCCGATAAATATAGCGGAAGCAGTCTATAATAATAAATATCCAATACACGTAAAGGATATTTAGTACTAGATACCAATGACACCAACAATCATGCACAACAATAAAATACGTAAGTAGTAATATAAAGACACGATTTTTTGTGAGGAAGGGAAAACTCGATACCCACAGTAATCGAGAAAAATCTTCCGGGCTTTAATGACCAGGGAAGCAATGCACTATAAAAATCAACTTACAGACAGAGTGGTAATGACACGCTAACCTAGCCGACTTACTCCCGTCTCGTGATCCCTACCAAGGAACCCCTTGGAATTGCCCGCGGCAACGGAACCGACACCTTTCAGTCTTCACGTCAATCTTTTCTCTTTCGCCACTTGAATTGCCGAACAAGATCGGATCTCCTTCTTCACAAACCAATGTCTCCAACGAAGGTAGAAGGCAGTATTTCAATGGTTAAAGTAAGGTGACGAGAAAACTTATTTGAACGTAAAGATCAATCTTGTAACTTTAGGTTTTCTTAAGAGGAGCAATATCAATGGAGCATAAGGAACTTTCTTCTCAAAAGAGGTACAGCAATAAACTCTCCAGAGTCTTTTTTTTTCACTTGTTAGGGTTCTCAAACTATAAGCTGGGTATTTATATAGGGCTTAAAAAAATATCATTTAAAAACTTGCCCGTTGCACCGGCGCTCGAGCGCAGCTCCAGCGCGCGGCAGGCGCACAGAGGGTTTCCAGATAAACCCTACGTGGGCTCGAGCGCGGGGAGGCGTACAGCGAACGGGCACCATTATGAATTTTGGGCTCGAACGGGTATCGAGCACACGGCGAGCGGGGTACATTCTGGATTTTGGGCTCGAGTGGGTATCAAGCACCAGGCGAGCGGGGTACATTCTCGATTTTAGGCTCGAGCGGGGATCGAGCTCCAAGAGGGCGCGGAGGCTTCGGATGAGCTCGAGCGACTGGAGGACGGAACGGACAGAATGGACTGTAACCCGACAACCCATAACCTAACATCGATACAATAATAAATATGGTCACGAGATATGCTAATTTGACAAATGTCTCTAACAATCTCTCTCTTTGGCAATTCCGTGATAAAATCCAGAAAGTAAATAAATATAAGTAAATCACGGGTTCAGACACCACCGAAATAGAACCCGTGTACATAAAAATCTACACCTAGTGAGAAATAAGAGATACAACAAAAATGTAAAAAAAACTACACTAGAACTGCGGTGTCGATGTAGTGATGGCTGCGTCAGTATAACAAAGTTACCTGGTCAAGCAAGGTTAGTACCAATAAGACAAAAATACAGGCACTAATAGGAACAGCATGCAATAATAGGAACAATACAAAGATACCGACAATACGCAAGTTTAACATAAAAAGCAAGTCAAATGATACCATAAATAGCTAATCAACAGATAACATAAATGATAACATAAAGATCACGTCTCCCCCTAATAGGCATCTCCCTCTAACAGAAATAATTACATCACGCCTAAGCTCCCCCTACCAGCATGCAACAAAATAAACCTAGATCTCCCCCTTTTTGTCACGAAGAGCCAAAGAGAGGGGATCACTCAGAAGCGGAAGAATCGCCGGGGGTTGGAGAGCCATAATGTCGTCGCTAGCACCGAAGCTCAGTCTCCTGGGTAGCCAAACGAGTATCCAACCGCTCAAAACCAACAAGGAGCTGTGACTGTAACTGAGATTGGGACGCAAGAATCCGCTCTTGGGAGAAATACAGATGCTCAAAACGGTCAACAAGATGAGACATCTGACCCATCAGAGCGGCTGAGGAAGAAGTAGAGTGCTGATGCAAAGTAGATGGTCTAGGACCCGGGGGGTCAGGGAAGGACGAAGCAGAGCCAGAGGGGCCTTCATCCGGTTGAGAAGGTGGCACGTCAGGGAGAGGCTCATCGAACGGCTCCGGGAGGTCTGCAGCAAAGCGTCGTACGTGAGACCGACTCTGAGCAAAAGTGGTGGAAATGATAGGATGGCCGAGCTGAAGACGAGGAAAGTCGGCCGAATGGGTGACCGAGCCCAGCAAGCAACTGCTAAATAAGGCACCCGTGAGGAAGGTTGTCATCATTCCGTCCGGAGAAGTGGGAAATAATGTGAGTAATGAAGTGGGACGGTAAATCAATCGGCTGACCACTCAAGGGAGCATACAAAAATAAGGCTTTTTCCTGGGGAATGGATGAGAAGTGGGAAATGGAAAACAGGTTCGTGAGCATGATACGGCTCACGACCAAACGCCAAGGGGAGAGGTAGAAGGTCTTGAAAGCTTTGCCATTCCACTCCAGAGGGGCACCATGGAGAAAGGTGGCAACCTCATTGTTACGAGGCCGAGAGAACAAAGAATAAGGGTAGGTCGGGTTTTCCACCTGAGGGAGACCAATAACGTGTGCAAGAATATCGACGGTGATGTGAAAGTGTGCCCCCTCACAAAGGTGGAGAAGGAATCGTGAGAAATCACTTGAATATTAGAGTAGAACTCTTGAATGAGTATAAACGATGGAGCAACCAAACCTGTGAGGATCGGCGCCCAACCATGGTCAGTGAAGAGAGAGGAGATGGAAAGATCAACTGAGTCAAAGCAGACTTCCCATTCAAGGAAGAGTTGGTGATGTGACATGTGGGTGGTAAAGAGAGTCTCGGCCTCGGGACTGATAAATCGAGCAGGAGCGGAGATCCCACTCGGCCGAGGGCGTTTGCCACTTGACTTACGCGACATAGACTTTCGTGGAGCCGACATCTAAAAAAAATAAGAACACTACAATTAAACAAAATATATATATATGTTTGAATATATATATATAGGTGGGAAACCGGGCACGTGAATTCTGAAGCCGTGCACAGTGGCGGCTTTAGCCGGCGTCTTAAGCCGCTCACCTGTCGTCGGCGGCTTGAAGATTCACGGTCGGCGCAAGGTGACGTGACGCACGGGAATGCAGTGCCAAAGGCCACCGGAGCACTCTGTAACGCCCCCAAGTCCGAGTCACCCGACCCGACCCGAAATTGCCATGCGGAAACCTAAAATCATAAATGATCTCATAAATACATCACTAAATAATACATATTGATTTTCATTCCCTTAATAAATATTTTAAATACAATAAATGCTTATAAAAATCTGAACTCCGGGAACGCAGTCCCGACAGTAAAACCTTGATTAATAAAGTTAACTTTAGAGCCTCTAGTCACAAGCTTCTCATCCCAAGATAGTCCCCATCCCGCAATTCTTCAGCTACAACTTGATTTCTTTTAACCTGTCATAACCTTACACTGGAGCCAATAAAACGCAAGGTGAGTATAAGGCCCAGCAAGTAAATAAACAAAGAAATAATGGAATACAATAACGCGTCTCGGAACATAATTACATAGACAATTATCCGAGATTCAATAACATGTCGTATCCACGACTCAAAACCATATGACAACAAGACTCAAGGATGCAAATTGGATTCCACGGAATCCGAGTAACAATCACGGCATAGGTTCCATCGAACTCTTCACAAAAGAGGTCCCAAAATATCACGAAAGTCTCTTTGGACCTTATACATCACTGTGAGCCCTCAATTCACACACCCGACCCACAGCGGGTAACCTCAAGGTTCCGGTGCTCGCAAGTTTGACAAGCAACCCTATGATCTCATGATACTTGCCAGCCGTAGTGTACAAGTATCGAATCAACACTTTCGTTATCCCATCGGATAACCTTCACATATTCTATTATCCACTGATCCATAGAATATTCATATCATTATCAAGTCAAACCAAGCACCACCTCGGCTCGATATCCACTGATATCTCACAATTCGGTTCACAGGATTATAAGTATCCATCTAAACAAACTCAACTCCCGGAATATGGATTCAGTATCGGAAAAGTGTAGACCACACTAAGGTTTCGTAGCCTCCCATTTGACCCAATACCTTAGTGTTTTCATACGATCTCCTCAACTTAGTCATAGAGTGCCAATAAATATATGCACGCTGAAAAAGTTAACACAAGGATAATTTATCAAAATTACAGAAATATTCACTTAACCAACTGGTATTATTTATAAACACATAAATATATATAAAAATACACACGGAGAGAGAGAGAGATACACACGCACTGCCATACATATATCTGCCAGCCCAAGCCAAACAGCATACGCCACTCACATCCTCACACACTTGGCAGCAAAGCTGTCACCTCACCACCTCACACCACCCACGCACGCACGCTTGGCAGCACTCTGCCAACATTCACTGCACACACTACTCACACAGTTATAGAAATTTACATATTTACAAATACAACACACACCTCACACATTGCTCACCTGCACATACAGCCATACACACAACATACGCTGCCGCATACACACGGCAGTACACCTGCACCAGCAATGCCAAATTCACACGCCCATTGAACTTACAACACAATTCCTCACTCGAATACACATACTGTCGCACAACATGACCGTACATGCACATATACGTATATAACAATATATATACATACGGTATATTTCCACGACCCATACACACAACCACGCACCGAGCACCGAGCACACACGCATTTGAACAACACCGACATCCAGCCGGCCAACTGAGCATAAAGCTCTGTTTTGCCCAATCGCTTTTATTTTTCTATTTTATTACAGATTAACAGCAAAATCAGAAAGGAAGGATTCAATTACAAGAAAGAGAATTTACTTTCCAAGAATGAGAGGGAAGCTTTACTTGCCTGATTTGAACAGAACGATTAGGATTAATGGCGGCGAGGGGTTAACGGCGACGTAAACTGACGACGGCAACGGCAACGGCTCCAACCACAGCAATCGGCAACGGCGGCGGCTTCGACTGCAGCAATCGGCTAGGGTTTGCGGCACCGATTGATGACGGCGACACTCCTCTGTTCAATCACGCAACGACGACTACGGCTCCAAATGACGGCGACTCCGGCACTAGAAGCTTCGACTGCCGATGCTGAGATGACCCACAACCCCCAATTTATACACCCACAATTTGGCCGCCCGATTAATTGAACGGAATTGAAACCGCTTGATAGTCGAAGGGGTGAAACGGCAGAAGAAATTAAGAGGGAGATGGAGATGCGAAACGGAAGGGAGAGAGAGAGAGATGTTGGGGTCACTCCCGAGTGGCATGATGTCCGCGGACTCCATTGGGAAGAATGGACGAGGACTCCTTTGAGGCGTCATGTCCGAGCGGTTGCTGAGGACGAGGACAAGGAGCCTAGAAACGTAGGCGTTGATTACTCCCAACGTAGGCCTGCGAGATGACCGTTTTGCGGTGGGTTGGTCACCCACTCGATTGGATGTTGCGGCGGCCGAACTTCCCGATGACCCGAACTGCCATCCGACACGTCAAGCATGCGCTGCCATGGCAGGCCCTAGGGCGTAGATCTGGAGACCTACGTCCAGTAGGGTGGGCGGACATGCCACCTTTGTATATATATATATAGAAGCTTGTTGCCCTTGCTGCGTGTGCTAGAGCTGGGACTTTTTGAGTTCTAAGAGCCTTGAGAGAGCTGTGGGCAAGCTTTGTTGTAAAGATAGAGTGAGATACACTTTGAGAGAGGAAGGTTGTACACTTGAGATTGTTTTGTTTCGTTAGAGCTTGAGTAGCCAACACTTGTAAACAATTCTCTTATAGTACATTTCTTCGTGATTTTTCCCTTGGTTTCAGAAGGGCTTTCCACGTTAAAACTTGTGTGTTCTCTTTTTCTTCTCTATCCTTACTTTCCTTGCCGTCCGAGAGCTCTGTTCTGTGTGCTGTCCGAGAACTCTGTCCGCTCGGTCACCCGCGTCTTCCACGTGTTTTTGTGCTAACAAGTGGTATCAGAGATTTTGGTTCTCTATCTTGTTGCTGGCTGCGATGGAGGTTGGAAGCAAAATGATCTGTTTGAAAGGATCAAACTTTGACTCTTGGCAAAGCAAGATGTCAGACTTGCTTTTTGTGAAGTCCATGCATAATCTCGTTTTTGCCGCAGCAAAGCCGGCTGACAAAACAGACGAGCAGTGGACGTTTGAGCACAAGCAAGTGTGCGGTTACATACGGCAGTTTGTGGACGATAACGTGTACAACCACGTTCGGGGTGAGTCCAATGCCAAGACTCTGTGGGAGAAGCTGCAAAAGCTCTTTGCCTCCAAATCTGGAAATAACAAAATCTTTCACTTGATGTGGCTGATGCAAGTGCGGTACAAGGACGGGTCATCTGTCGCTGATCACCTAAATGAGTTTCAAGGCTGCGTGGACCGGCTGAATGGCGTAGGGACCAAGTTCGAGGATGAGGTCCTCGGACTGTGGTTGCTAGCAACCCTCCCGGACTCATGGGAGGTTATGAGGATCACCATTGCCAATACAGCTCCAAATAGCGTGGTGACTTTAGAGATGGCGAAAGGAGCGGTGCTGAACGAGGAAATGCGACGGCGTTCTCAAGGAACGTCCACCTCTCAGCACTCCGAAGTCCTTGTCACCGAATGCAGGGGAAGGAGCCGAGGACGTGGCCCAAAGTCTGAAGACAAAGGGCGGAGTAAGTCACGTTCTCGGTACCAAGACATGGAGTGTCATCATTGTGGCAAGAAAGGCCACATCAAGAAGTTTTGTTATAAGTGAAAGCGTGAAAACGCTGACAAGCAGAAGGGCGAAAAGAGACGTGGTGAGGAAGAGTCCTCGGTCTCTGTTGTGACAGGAGAAGATCTCCTTTTCACCCACGAGTCTGAGGACTTAGTGGCTGTGGCTGAGCAGTCCTCGGATTAGGTAGTGGATTCTGGCGCTTCAATCCACGTTACCTCCAGGAGAGAGCTGTTCTCCCCTTACACTCCGTGCGCCCCAGGAGTGTTAAGAATGGGCAACAAGGAGACGTCCGAGTACATTGGACGTGGTGACATCACCTTGTTGATGAGCACAGGAGCCCGATTGATTTTGAAGGACGTCCGACACGTCCCTGATATTCGGATGAATATCATTTCAGTGAGACAGCTTGATGATGAAGGCAACTGCAGCGTCTTCTGTGACGGAAGTTTCAAGCTGGTAAAAGGCTACATGGTGGTTGCCCGAGGAGTAAAGGCTTGAGGCCTTTACGTAGTGAAAGCCCAGGCCGAGGTAGCAGAGGTGAATGCTACGGGGAGTGTGGAGTACTCGGGCCTGTGGCACAAAAGACTCAGACACATGAGTGAGCGTGGCATGAGTCATCTGGCGAAAAAGGGTCTCATTCTAGAGATGGATGGAGACATGCCGAGGACTTGTCCTCACTGCATGGCGGGGAAGCAACGCAGGGTCTCCTTTTCAGGAGAAGCATATTCCAAGAGGTCCGAGGTTTTAGAGCTCGTACACACTGATGTGTGTGGTCCCCTCCCGGAGAAATCATTTGGCAGAGCACAATACTTTGTCTCCTTTATTGTCGCGACCGCCAAGGAAGCCGGGGTTCCCTTTGAAGACCAAAGATCAGTTGCGGGAACCTTGAGCGATTCCATGTCCTTGTTGAGCGAGACCGGAGGAGATTAAAGGCCGTTCGGAGTGATAACCGGAGAGAGTACATAGGGACGTTTGATACTGTAGGAGCTCACGGCATCAAACATCGAAAACTCCACCAAAGACGCCACGGTTGAATGGCGTGGTGAGAGAGGATGAATCGGCCCGATGGAAAGGGTCGGTGCATGTTATCCGAGGCCAGGCTTCCCGGATCTTTTTGGGCCGAGACCTTGAGGACGGCCGCCACGTGATCAACCTGAGTCGCCCGATAAGCCTCTCGATGGGAAAGTTCAGGCGATTTGGACGGAAAGGAACTGTAATCTGACAGCCGTCTTCGACTTTCGGGCCGCAAGCCTTTGTTCATGTTAGAGAGATGAAAGGACCAGCCGAGCCAAAGACAATGAAATGTGTCTTTTTGGCTATGGCGAGGATGAATTTGGGTGTAGGTTTTATGACCCGAAAGGAAAAGAAGCTGGTCGGTCCGCGACATGGTCTTTGTTGAGGGCGAGACCATCGAGGACATTGGGAAGGAGCGAAGTCTCCTCCCACTACTTCCGAGACGGACGAGTTGATTTTGATGCTGTCCGGCCCGAGTGCCTCTGGAGTCCGATGTCGGCGCTCGGTGTGGCGGCATAACCAAGATGAGGCGGTTCCTACGTCTCGGGACTTGGTCAAGATTTGCACCTCCTCGGGCCGAGGTTGCCCCAATGACAAGACGGTCGTCTGCAGTAAAGGCGTCCGTCAAATCGCCTTCCCCAGCAAGTGAGTTTGTCCTCCTCACCGATCTTTGGAGAACCAGAGTTTTGATTAGGCCATGTGTAGCGCTCGGAAAGGATGAATTGTTTGAAGCCATGAAGGAAGAAATGGCTTCTCTTCATAAAAACTTTACCTTTGGTCAAGCAAACTGCCTAAGGGAAAAGAAGGCTCAAGAATAAATGGGTCTTCCGCCTCAAGGCAACCGAGACACAGCTAAGCCAAGACACAAGGCACGACTTGTGGTGAAGGGATTTGTCAACGAAAGGGTGTTGACTTTGATGAAATCTTCGCACCCGTTGAAGATGTCCTCGTTCCGTGTAGTGCTCGGGACCGCGGCTTTGGACACGAGATTGAGCAAGCGGACGTCCGGACAGCTTTTCTCCATGGAGATCTAGAGGAAGAGATCTACATGGAGCAACCAGATGGTTTTGAAGTCAAAGGAAAGAAGGGACTTGTTTGTCACTTGAAGAAGAGCTTGTATGGGCTGAAACAAGCTCCGAGACAGTGGTATCGGAAGTTTGAGTCTGTTATGGTCGGACAAGGGTACCATAAGACTTCTTCGGATCACTATGTCTTTGTTCAGAAGTTCTCAGAAAACGACTTTGTCATCCTTCTCCTTTATGTGGATGACATGCTGGTGGTCGGACAGAATGGTGCTCGGATCATGAAGCTAAAGAAGCAATTGGGGCAGTCTTTCGCCATGAAAGACCTCGGACCGGCGAAATAGATTCTGGGGATCAGAATTTCTCGCGACCGAGAGGGCAAGAAGCTTTGGCTATCCCAGGAAGGCTATATTGAAAAGGTGCTTGAGATTCGGCATGGAAGGGTCCAAGCACATCAAGACTCCATTGGCCAACCATTTTAAGTTGAGCAAACAGCAGTGTCCGTCCTCGGACACTGAGAAGGCTCGCATGAGTAAGATTCCTTACTCCTCGACCGTTAGCGACTTGATGTATCGCGGCCGTGTGTCTGTGGCCGGACATTGCTCATCGGGTTGGCCTTGTGAGTAGATTCCTCTCAAACCCGGTGTATGGAGCATTGGTGCTCAGTGAAGTGGATTTTCGATATCTCTGCTGGGACATCCAAGACGGGTTTTACGGTTTGGGAACGGGAGCCTCAACTGATTGCGACACAGGACAGAGACATGGCGGGGACGTTGATTCTCGAAATCAACGTCCAGGATACTGGTGAAATTTACGGGAGGGCGGTCTCCCGGGGAGTCCAAGTTACGTAGTCGTCGCTCTCTCCTCTACGAAGCGAGTTTATTGTCAGACGGAGGCTTGTAAAGGAAATGCTTTGGATGAAGAGGTTTGTCCAAGAATTGGGTCTAAGGCAAGAGACATACGAAATCCTTTGTGATAGTCAAAGTGCCATTCACTTGTGTAAAAACTCCTCATTCCATTCTCGGTCAAAACACATTGACGTGCGATATCATTGGATGAGAGATATTTTTGATGATGGGCAGTTATCAATTGGAAAGGTCCGCTCGGACGATAATGGGTCAGATATGCTGACAAAGGTTTTGCCAAAGGGGAAGCTGGAAGCTTGTTGTGACATTGCCGGTCTAACTAACTTCACTCCCACTCGGTCGTGAGGGGAAGTTTGTTGGGGTCACTCCCGAGTGGCATGATGTCTGCGGACTCCATTGGGAAGAATGGACGAGGACTCCTTTGAGGCGTCATGTCCGAGCGGTTGCTGAGGACGAGGACAAGGAGCCTAGAAACGTAGGCGTTGATTCTGTCAACGTAGGCCTGCAGATGGCCGTTTTTGCAGGTGGGTTGGTCACACACTCTAATTGGATGTTGCAGCCGGTTTTCCTCTTCCCGATGACAGCTGCCATCCGACACGCTAAACATGCGCCCGCCATGGCAGGCCTAGGGCGTAGGTCTGGAGACCTATGTCCAGTAGGGTGGGCGGACACGCCACCTTTGTATATATATATATATAGAAACTTGTTGCCCTTGCTGCGTGTGCTAGAGCTGGGACGTTTTGAGTTCTAAGAGCCTTGAGAGAGCTGTGGGCAAGCTTTGTTGTAAAGATAGAGTGAGATACACTTTGAGAGAGGAAGGTTGTACACTTGAGATTATTTTCTTTCGTTAGAGCTTGAATAGCCAACACTTGTAAACAATTCTCTTATAGTACATTTCTTCGTGGTTTTTTCCTTGGTTTCAGAAGGGCTTTCCACGTTAAAATTTGTATGTTCTCTTTTTCTTCTCTATCCTTACTTTCCTTGCCGTCCGAGAGCTTTACTCTGTGTGCTGTCCGAGAACTCTGTTCGCTCGGTCACCCGCGTCTTCCGCGTGTTTTTGTGCCAACAAGAGACAGAAAGAGCGAGAGAAACAAAGAGACAGAAGAGAAAGAGAAAAACGAGAGAGCGAGAGAGAAACTGAGAGGGAGAGACAGAGATGGGGAGAAGAATCGAGAAAGAGGAAAAAATAATAAGTGTGAATCATTACTTAGATTTTAATATTATTTATTATATTAATTTTAATATTATAATTACTTAAACGTTTATATTATTAACATCTTTTATTATTAATTATTATCATTATTATTAAAACGTTATACGTCTTATTTTATTATTATTATTAATTATTACACTTTTATATTATTATGATTATTATATTTATTACTTATTATTAATTACTAATTATTTAATACCATAAATATTAACAATATTTATTAATATCAAAATAATATATTATTATTTATTATTAAATTTATTTAATAATTCGAGTCGAAATACCAGGGTATTACAACTACCGCCTGCACCAACGGTGCCGGCCGATTGTGACAGCAGGGAGGAGCACCCACACAGTGAATGGGAGTGCCCGGCCAGTGGTGTGGGAGAAGACACCGAAAACGCCATGAACGGCCGTGGGCAAAGGACACCGAGGACTCACGGAGTCCATGGACTACGCTCAAAATCCATGCAAGAACCGGTCGATTTGGAGGAAGGAGGTGAGTAATTGGTAACCCATAAAGTCAACCCACCAAAAAAAGGGAAAATCGGGGCCGACACCACCACGAACGGCGGCGGCAACAGTAAACCAAAAACAGAGAGGGACGAGTGAGGATTTATCTTGAGAACGCCAACAATGGAGGAGAAGGAGGATAGATCTAGTGGTGAGTGAGAGGGAGAGAAGCGGCCGACGCAAGGAGAGGGTAAAAGCAGCGAAGATCTTGAGGGTTGTGGGCGGCGCACGCTGCGCTCTTGATGATAAAGGCCAGCAATGGGCGTTTGAGCCCACAGTGGGCGAGCGTAGAGATGCGCGTCTCCTTTTTTTTTATATATAAAGTATAGGAGTTATCCATCGGGTAGTGAGCACACTCCGATGGCAGTTCTCAAAAATTTAAACCGCACACTGTCTAAGGGTTTGGTGAGGATATCGGCCAGCTGATGTTCGGTTGGAGTGTGTGTAAGTGATATGAATCGAGTTTCCACAAGCTCACGAATAAAATGATGCCGAATATCGATATATTTGGTACAGGAGTGTTGGACAGGGTTTTTAGAAATATTTATTGCACTAGTATTGTCACAATAAATCTGCATAGTATCTTGGATAATACCATAGTCAAGAAGTATTTGTTTCATCCATAAGAGTTGTGTGCAACAGCTACCCGCGGCTATGTATTCGGTTTCAGCCGTAGATAATGAAATGGAGTTTTATTTCTTACTCAACCAAGCCACCAGGTTGGAGCCGACATAAAAACACCCACCGGAGGTGCTCTTTTGATCCTCAATATTTTCGGCCCAATCGGCATCGGAGTATCCGGCCAAAGCAAAATTTGATTCATTAGAGAAGAGAATCTCAAAATCAGACGTCCCGTTGATATATCGAATAATACGCTTAACTGCACTTAAATAGGATTCTTTTGGATTAGATTGATAATGGGCACAGACACCGACACTAAATGCAATGTCGGGTCGGCTAATTGTCAAATACAAGAGGCTACCAATCATGCTTCTGTAAGGAGAGGGATCGACACTCTTGCCTGCAGGATCACGATCCAACTCGGAGGACGTGCTTATGGGGGATCGAGTATGTTTAGAGTTATCAAGATTGAAGCATTTGACAAGGTCCTTGGCATATTTGGCTTGGGAAATAAAGGTACCGTGAGAGAGTTGCAAAATTTACAAGCCAAGGAAGTATGTAAGTTCTCCGATCATACTCATTTCGAATTCTGAGGCCATACATTTTGCAAAGAAATGAGCACATGAGTCTACAGTAGTGCCAAAGACGATGTTATCAACATAAACTTGGGCTACCAACACACATTTGTCAGTCATTTGGACAAATAGAGTTTTATCTATACTCACTCGAACAAAACCATGATCATTAAGGTACGATGTAAGACGTTCGTACCAAGCTCTGGGAGCTTGCTTAAGGCCGTAGAGAGCCTTCTTGAGTTTGTACACATGATCTAGATATGTAGGATTCACAAAGCCTTTTGGTTGTTCAACATAGACCTCTTCTTGTATGAATCCGTTTAGGAATACACTTTTGACATCCATTTGGTATAATTTAAAACCCATGGTACATGCAACAGATAGAAGGATACGAATAGACTCCAGACGGGCCACAGGGGCAAAAGTCTCGTCATAGTCAATGCCTTCTACCTGAATATATCATTGAGCAACAAGACGAGCTTTATTACGGGTGATATTACCATTTTCATCGGTTTTATTTTTGAATATCCACTTGGTCCCAATGACATTTGTCACGAACCCAAACCAAGTAGGTCAATTTAAATAATTAATTATAATTTCTAAAATCTAAAATCCCAAATAATTTCAAATAATAATATTAAGTCCCAAAATTCGGGTGTGACAAACCAAAATATACACTCAACAAAATTAAAATTCTCACAGAACCTCATCAAACAACCGTCTGAACAATATAAATGTGACCTGCTCTACAATCATCGTAAGGGAGATAATAATCCGACCCAAAAATCATCATCAAACATAACATAATATTCAAACTATTCCCGAAATATAACAATAAGCTCATATCTGACTAATTTTATAATCCAAATACATCAATTATCAATATAAACCATAATAAAACTGAAACTCACCAAATCTGATTTAATATCCGACCATCACGTCTTTTATACATCTTGCATCCGAACCTTCTACTCAAGGGGACAAAACAAAAAATGAGCCTAATGCCCAGCAAGTATTATATTTAATCAAAATGAGTCTAATAAATCAGAGGAAATGTCAAATGGATGAAAATCCAATCAAATTTCAGAATAAAATCCAATCACAGGCGTCCTCTCCGAGCGCCATTCTCTCTCTCTCACTACGCGCTTCCTCTGCCACTGCTGCCGCTGCTCGACGACGACGCCACGCCAAACAACCACCACTATAGACGGCCGTCGCCGGCCTCTCCCAGTGTCACATCGTTTGGCGCCCGATGCTATTGATGCCGGCCGACAACCATCGCTTTTTCTCTTGCGAAACCACCACCGACCAAATTTCCAACATCCGACAACCACCAAAGACCGTGTTGTCCTCGCCCGCACGCGCTCGGCCCCCGCCGCCTCCCTCCTCCGTTGCGAACCTGAAACCCTAGCTCGCTCTCTCACCTCCTTTCTCTCTCCCCGATCCCCTCTTCCAATCTTATCTCTTCTTTTATCTTTTCTTTTTTTTCTTTTTAACTATTATTATTATTATTATTATTATTATATATATAACTTTCTTTTATTTTTAAATCCAACTCGGTATTCAGACAATATTACGGGCGCACTCCGGGCGCCACTCAGCACCACCGGTCATTCCCAAAAATTTTATAATATTTTAATGTATTTTTATAGCGTCCGAAATACCCAAAAATTATAATTAATATTAAATTAATTCGAACAAAAATCCGGGATATTACAACATTTGTATGGGTAGGACGGGGAACCAAGGTTCAAACATCATTTCTCACAAATTGATTTAGTTCCTCATGCATGTCATTTGTCCAGCACTCATCGAGTAAGGCCTCTTCGACCTTTTTGGGTTCGATGTGAGAGACATTACAGGTATATGCGAGCTGATTCAGAATACGGCGGCGCAGCCTCATACCTTCATTAACATCGCCTATCATTAGGTTCTTTGGATGATTGAGCTTAACTCTGGAAGAAGGTTCCTTTGTAGGAATGGCGGTAGGAGTTACTTGCTCAATGTCACGAAGGATAAGTTGGGTAAGGAGTCATCATGATCATCTTCTTTATTTGAACAATCGGTGCTTTCAGGATGGTCATGAGGAGTGTCATTCACAACAACATTTATGGATTCCATAATTGTTTGAGTGCGTAAATTAAAGACTCGATAGGTTCGACTAGTTAGGGAATATCCCAAGAATATTCCTTCATCACTTTTTGAGTCGAACTTCCCTAAGTTTTTCCTATCACGTAGAATAAAGCATTGATAGCCGAAGATATGGAAATACTTAACATTTGGTTTCTTTCCTTTCCAAAGTTTATAAGGGGTTGTTTCCGTCCCAGGTCTTAGGTAGACCTGATTGATTATGTGACAAGCCGTATTCACAGCTTTGCCCCAGAAGTGCATGGCAATATTTTTACATTGCATCATTGTTCTGGCCATTTCTAGAATAATCCGATTTTTACGTTCAACAATCCAGATTTGTTGAGGGGTGATGGGTGAAAAAAATTCACAATGAATTTCCTCATCATTACAAAATGTTTCAAATTTTGAATTCTCAAACTCCTTGCCATGATCACTTCGAATTCTAATGATAGAAGTACCTTTTTCATTAGCAAGTCTTTTACATAAGATTTTTACGTGGTCAAATGTGTCAGATTTTTTTTAAATAAGATCTATCCACGAATATCTAGAATAATCATCCACAATAACTAAAATGTACTTTTTATTACCTAAACTTCCAGTTCTAAAAGACCCCATAAGATCCATATGAATTAATTCAAGTGGTCGAGATGTGTGGATGTTACTATGAGATGAATGACTTGTTCGAATTTGTTTTCCTAATTGACAAGGACTACACACATGATATTTTACATTTAACAGTTTAGGCAGCCCTTCAACACAACTCTTCTTCAAAATTTTTGATAAGCTTTTAAAATTTAGGTGGCCAAGGCGTTGATGCCACAATTTTGTGGTGTCAATTTTAGCAGATTTGCATTTAAGAATATTTTTTGGCTCGATACCATAAAGATTGTCAGGAGTCCTCTTTTCCTCTACAACAATTGAGCCATATATGTCATAGATGGAGCATTTATCTTGAAAAAATCGGACCTCAAAGTTATCATCACAAAATTGACTAATACTTAGAAGGTTAGATTTCAACCCTGATACATACAAGACATCATAGGGCTTCGAGAGTCCAGAAATACATATCAAGCCTCGACCAAGAATAGGAGCTCTTGAGCCATCACCAAAGACAACCGTCCCATCAAGATGGTCTGACATTGAGGAGAACACGACTTTATTTCCACACATGTGTCTAGAGCATCTACTATCCAAGTACCACAGAGATTGATTTTGAGCTTTTAAGACTATGTGAGCAACATGGCAATGATATGTTTTTGAAGAATTTTTCAGCTCACTTTTCTTTACGCAAAATTTTCTCCCTGAATTCACTTTCTGATTTAACCTTTTTACTTGTTCATTCAATTGCTAAATGTGATCAACAAGTTTATTCATTTTTAGTCCCTATCTTTGGTTGTACAGAAGATTCATAGTGTAGCACCGAGGACGAATATGACCAACTTTTTCACACTCACGGCAGGTAGGCACAAATTTAGGTCTGAAAGAATTGTTCATAGATCTTAGATTGAAATTTTTAGAAGCCTTGAAAGTGTTTCATGATTTGTTCATGACCTTTTGATTATGTGGAATAGGCAAACGAGTTGAGCCAAATCTTTTCTCCACATGTTGAGGCAATGTCTTAATGACTTTGGGAGTGGTAATACTTTTGAGTGGAGGTTTTGTAGCGGGAACAAATACAATTTTAGGTTGTGGACCATGTTGGAAGATTTTCTCAGCATATCCCAAATCCTTTTTATTTTCAGCCACTTTCCCAATTCCCAACATATGATCAAGTTTTTGAATTCTACTTAAGAATTTTTCAGATCGTTCTTAGTGTTCTCAAGCTTCACTTCTAGAATCTTAATTTTAGCAATTAATGAGCTGTTTTTTACTTCCAGATCATGACGAATAATAGTGGCACCCTTCAATTTTGTTGCAGCTTCATCCTTTTCTCTTTCTAGGGTGATGAGTTTAGTACTTAAACTTTTATTTATTTTCTTTACTTTCAAGAATTCCTTAAAAAGTTTATCATATACTTCTTGAAGCCCATCAAAATCACTATCAAATTCTTCATGAGAAGAATTTGACTGTCCAGGAGGTGTACTGGTGGCTTCGTCACCGCTGATTATAGATGTCTTGAATGCCATATAATTTACTTCATCATCTTCAGAGGATTGTTCATTGTGATTTGTATCATCTTCATCATCCGTTAGTGACACATTTAAGGCTTTTCCTTTTTGACGCTTAAAATTTGGGCACTCAGTCCGGATATGACCGAAACTAGAACATTCATGGCATTGGATTTCTTGAGATTTCTTATTTTTAACATCTTTAGTTTCCTTTTTATCCTTTTTGAATGGAGTGTGAGACAGATCAGTTCCTTTGGAAAGTCGTTTGCTGTTCTTATTTTTAAAAAATTTCTGAAAATTTTTTACGAACAGAGCGAAATCCTCATCATTATATGATTCATCGTCTGAGTGACGATCTTTCTCTTCCTTTACTGTTTTCAGGATAATTGATTTGTTTCTTTTGGATTGAAAAAGAGTGTGCTCATACGTTTGAAGGGACCTTACAAGTTCTTCTATTTTCAATTTATCTAAATCTTTGCTTTCTTCAATGGTAATAACTTTAGGTTTAAAATATGCAGGCAAAGATCGAAGAACTTTTCGGACAGTTCTATTTTCAGGAATACGTTCTCCTAAATTGAATGTAGAATTCACAATGTCGTTCAATTTAGCATAGAATTCATCAAAAGTCTCATCATCTTTCATGCATATTTCTTCAAACTTAGTAGTGAGAATTTACAATTTTAAATTTTTAACTAGTTTCGTGCCTTTATGAGTAATTTCAAGAATGTCCTAGGCTTCTTTAGATTTTTCACACATAGAGATGTGTTTAAATTCTTCGGAGAAAACAGCCATAAATATAACATGTAACCCCTTACTATTCCAATTACATACATCAAGTTCCTCTTTAGTCCATAAGGATAAAGCTTTTGGTTCATCACTAGTGAAACTTGTGGGAGGAGTCCACCCAATTTGGATACTAGCCCAAACTCGTTCATCCATTGATTTTAAAAATGCTTTCATACGTACTTTCCAGTATACATAATTGCTCCTATCAAAATATGGAGGAACGGACAGTGATTGACTACAATGCATCTAGATCGGGGTCATGGATCGGGGTGAGTCTCTGATACCAATTGAAAAAGCACTTTTTATGCTAACGAGATACACTCAAGTCTCGACCCCGATAAATATAGCGGAAGCAGTATATAATAATAAATATCTAATACACGTAAAAGATATTTAGTACTAGATGCCAATTATACTAACAATCATGCACAGTAATAAAATACGTAAGCAGTAATATAAAGAAACGATTTTTGGTGACGAAAGGAAAACACGATACCCACAGTAATCGGGAAAAACCCTCCGGGCTTCAACGGCCAGGGAAGCAATGCACTATGAAAATCAACTTATAGATTGAGTGGTAACGACATGCTAACCTAGCCGACTTACTCTCGTCTCGTGATTCCTACCAAGGAACTCCTTGATTTGCCCGCGGCAACGGAACCGGACACCTTCTGGTCTTCACGTCAATCTTTCCTCTTTGGCCACTTGAATTGCTGAGCACGATCGGATTTCCTTCTTTACGAACCAACGTCTCCAATGAGTGTAGAAGGCAGTGTTTCAATGGTTAAAGTAAGGTGATGGGAAAACTTATTTGAACGTGAAGATCAATCTTGTAACTTTAGGTTTTCTCAAGAGGAGCAATATCAATGGAGCATAAGGAACTTTCTTCTCAAAAGAGGCACAACAATAAACTCTCTAGAGTCTTTTTTTCACTTGTTAGGGTTCCCAAACTATAAGCTGGGTATTTATAGAGGGTTCAAAAAAATATCATTTAAAAACTTACCCGTTGCGCTCGAGTGCCGGTGGGCGCACAGAGGGTTTCCAGAGAAACCCTACGTGCGCTTGAACGTGGGGAGGCGCACAGCGAGCGGGCACCATTTTGGATTTTGGGCTCGAGTGGGTATCGAGCACACGGCGAGTGGGGTACATTCTAGATTTTGAGCTCGAGTGGGTATCGAGCGCCAGGCGAGCGGGGTACATTCTGGATTTTAGGCTCGAGCGGGTATCGAGCGCCAGGAGGGCGCGAAGGTTTCGGACGGGCTCGAGCGACTGGAGGACGGAACGGACAGAACGGACTGTAACCCGATAACCCACAACCCAACATCGATACAATAATACATATGGTTACGGAATATGCCAATTTGACAAATGTCTCTAACACGTTTAAATTAGTTTTTTGCTTCTTTCTTATGGATGAAATATTTCCATCTTTACAAGCTACATATTGAAAAAAATATATTATGCTGACTTTGAATGGCTTGTTTACTATTCAAAATATTGTGGCAAATTTCTTCTGTTTCCCTTAAGCTGATAGAGAAGGGAACAAGGACCCATTACTTCTGAATTAGTTCCTATGATGACGTGTCATTTTAGAAAAGTCGATTTTTTGAAACATTATAAAGATCTTTCCTATCTATATTCTTGCATTCTTTTTCCTGGTTCCTAGGGGTGCTTTATCTAGGATACAAGATTTATGCTTTATTGAAGAGTTATATTGAAATAAATGATCTTGGGAGTTGAAATGCCCTTTTCTATTTTCTGTAGGCAAAGGAAATTTCAGATCCATTTGCATATAATGAATATATTGAGCAGAAAAAGGAGAAACTGGAACAAATGGCCAATACACGAATTACGGTTACTTCTGACATAGAAAAATTGTGGTGCTCTTGTTGAATTCATTAACTCCAAGTAATTCCTCATTCCTGAGTGATACATTGTTTTGTTGGCTTAAGTTACCAGGAAACTTCTTGTCTAACCATGTATTCTACAGGATGCTAATATATGTATGAAGAAGTAGCATTTTTGTTAATTCCTGGCTGTATCTATTGGAGTGTTGAATATCCGATCTTCCATCCTCTCAAAAAAAAAAAAAAAATTAAAATAACTTTAAATTGGAAGAGTGATGGGTAATGGCATGGATTATCGTTGATGCATCTAAGTGGATGTCATTTATTTTGCAATGTTTAATCTTGAATCTTGAAAGTTAAGTACTCACCCCATGGGCCTTCATTTCTAACTTATAGAGTTATTACTCGAGAAAATTGAAAAAATAAATTCTGCTTCTGGTTCTTGTTACTTTTCTACATCCCTTCAAAATATATACAACCTTGTTGGAAACACTGCCTAGTGCTTGATTTGAATAATAGGTTTCAGTTTGTTTCTTTTCTTCTCTGGTTTTAGGGTTGTGGGATAATATTTCATGCCTCTCAGTATGTGTTGGAGTTCCCTTTTTTTTTAATTAAAAGTTTCAATAGTAATTGTCATTTTTCGAGACTATCTATAAACATGTATACTTTTTATCTAATAATTCTTAGTTAGTTTGAATCACAGCGAAAAGTCAGCATGGGAAGTGATGTGGACATCTCAAAGATATTAGAAAGATCTGATTTCATTTTAGAGATATTTGATTTTAATTGAATTTATTTGTTTGTATATTTTGTAATATCTTACGAATTTTTAGAATTTTATAATTTGTATCTCTAACATACTTTAAGAATATTATATTTAACTTTTATTATTTCGTTATTTAGGTCATTGTTAATAAGGAAATTATATTTGCAACTCAATTAACCTAGAAGCATGATACTTCTATATATAGATCTTAGCTTTAGTATTTGGAAGTCATTAATGAATTGAATTAATATTAAAAATTTGTAATTCTCCTTCCTACTTATTGGTGATCTTTGCTTCATTCTTCCTGTTCTCTTCTTTGTTTCCTCCCCCTCCCCCCTTCTTTTCTTCTTCCCTTCCTTTATTTCCTTTTCTCTTATCAAATTTAGTATTAGAGACCAAAGTTTTAATTTTTTTCTACACTGCCATCCTGTCAAGCTATCACCCGTGAAACCAACTTCAATGGCATATCACAACTTAAATGACAACCACCACCGACCAAGTTTCACCACCACCAATTATGCCCAACCTTTCCTGCCACAATCCAAATCCAAAAATTGTAGCAAATTCTCACTGAAAACCCAAGCTTCGTTCTTGCTAAAGGCCCGAGCAACCTATTGCCTCACTGTGATACTTCCAATCACCAGAGTTCTTCAAAAAAACATGTTTTTTTTGAAGTGGTGGTAGAAAAAAAATTCTTTACAAAATCTGTTGTTAGATGTAAAAGAGTAAGTTAAAAAACGTTTTTTGATTGTGGAGGTAGAAGATAAAAATAATTATAATAATGACAATGAGAAAAAAATAGGGAATTGAGTTTCTCTGCCTCAATCCACCGTCTCGGAAACCACAAGCCAAAACATCTTCTGTCCAAACTCTCATCTCCCCAACATAGGTCACTACAAAACCGAAGCCCTATTTTCAACTTTGTTTAATCCTACACAATAAAGAGAATAAATAGGGAACTATGGTCCGAGAAGTTCGATTGACTGAGAGATTGAAGAGAGGACAAGGGTGAGTGGTTGAGCGAAAATGCACACAGAGAGAGTATTGCTGCAGCTTACATTTAGTACAATCCAACAAGCACACAAGCTACTTTTGGATTGTCTACAATTGATTCACTATGTAAAGATTTACACTGCGATGAACATGGGGAAGACGACGAACTGGAAGAGGAACGAAGAAGGAGGCAGAACAGGGACGCAGACGGCGGACGCCAAACTCATTCAATTTCAGCTCAAGGAAAAATACAAACCTAATGTCACTTTATAATTACAGCAAAAGAACCGTAAAGGAAAGAAAAAGAAAATAAAGGAAAATGAATATACACAAATACACATAATAATATATTTGCCTATTTTCTTATTTATTTTCCTAATACCCCGAGTGGAGGAAGATATACTGACATACCATCTTGGATAAGTGGATCTTCAAACGATGGCGACAAGATCTTGGTGACATATCGGCAGTTGACATGGTAGTCACATAACGAGTCTCCGAGCATCGCTGTCTTGAATTTTGTCACGAACCAAATGACAATCCACCAATATGTTTGAGTCTGCTTCACAAAAACAAGGATCGCGTGATATGCCAAGAAGAAGAATAAAACGATTGTCGCAGATGAGGTACCAAAGGCATTTAGAATGAAGAGACCCGCAAATCAAGTAGATATAACGGCCAGACAATTGCAGACAAGTGGTAGCCATGATCTATATTTCCTCGTCCGATGAGCGAGAAACAACTGATTGTTTATTACACTTCCAAGAGATAAGAGAGTCCCCAAGAAAAATGCAGTAGCCAGTGATGGATCGTCGAGTGTCAGGACAGGAAGCCCAATCTACATCACAGAAAGCTCAAAGTTGAACGTTAGAAGTAGAAGAGAATAATATACCTTGTCCCGGATCTTGTTTTAGGTATCGCAGTACTTGATAAGCTGCGTTCATATGACTAGATGTTGGTCGAGCCATGAATTGACTTTCCAATGTGAACAACGCAATGGATATCGTGTCCGCTAATCTGAGATACAGGAGTCTGCCAATCAGTCTTTGGTAGATGCTAGGATCTTGTAATACAGTTCCGGTTTCTTTGCTCAGTTTTAGATTTTGGTCCATTGGGAGTTTAAGAGGTTTGGAACCAAGGGAACCTGAATCGGCTAAAATATCAAGTGCATATTTCCTTTGACAGATATTAATACCTGTCGATGAACGTGCAACTTCAATCCCAAGGAAATATCGTAAAACACATAGATCTTTAATTTTGAAGGTACGATTAAGGTATGATTTAACTGAATGAATGGGAGCCAAAGAGCTACTAGCCACAATGATATCATCAACGTATACAAGTAACACTGTAAATGATTGATCATCTTGTTTAGTAAAGAGGCTGTAGTCAGCTTTGGATTGGGTGAAGCCATAAGCAATGAGAGAGGTGAAAAGCTTGGAATACCACTGCCTGGAAGCCTGTTTAAGGCCATATATGCTTTTTAACAGTCTACAAACTTGATCCGGTTTCCCTTTAGTGTATCCAGGAGGTTTTTGCATATAGATTTCTTCATTTAAGGCTCCGTGTAGAAAAGCATTGTTGATATCAAAGTGGTACAAGTGCCATCCTCTGATGGCGGCAATGGCCAAGAGACAGCGAACGGTGGTTAATTTGGCGACGGGGGAAAAAGTTTCGTGGTAGTCTATCCCTTCTTGTTGGGTATATCCCTTCGCAACTAACCTACATTTGTATCTTTCAATACTCCCATCACTATTAAACTTTAATTTGAAGACATATCGGCAGCCAATAGCTTGCTTTCCGGAATGGAGGTTAGTGATGGTCCATGTTTTGTTTTGTTCTAACGCGTTCAATTCACTATCAATAGCTTCGCGCCATTTTTCATCTCTAATGGCTTGGGCATATGTTTGTGGTTCACTGTGAGATGTTATAGTGGCTGCAAAATGTCTAAATGTGGGAGATAACTTTTGGTATGATATATGATTCTTGATAGGATATTGTTTGCCGGAAGTTGTTTGTGGACTTGGTCTAGTGGGTGAAGTTTGAGATACTTGGTGACAGTGAAATTCTTTCAAGTATTCGGGCGCTTTACGAACTCGAGTGGTTCTGCGAACAGGGATTGGACTAATGGTAGTGGGCTGGACATCGTTTAGTGCATTTGGGTTGGAACAATTGTTGATTAGTTGTTCCCGATCCCGATTGTGGATCTAACGGCAAAGAATCTCTACATCATTTTCGACCATAGGTTCAACCATGGATCTCAAAGAGAATTATGTAAGTTGGATGGAACCGGTTGTGCTTCCCACAATAACTCATTATTTGTAGTAGATGGTTCCAATGGGGAGACATCGGGGTGAATCACATCGTTTTGGTCAGTGTCATTATTTTGGAAGGGAAAAACATTTTCATGAAAGATTACATCTCTCGAGTAAAATGTAGTGCCACTTTTTAAGTCGATTAATTTGTAGCCTTTGACACCAAATGGATAGCCTAGGAAGACACATTTTCTATTCCTAGGGTCAAATTAGTACGGCCATGGGAGATGGTGGATGCAAAACATAGGCAACCGAATATGCGGAGATTATTATAGTTGGGTTTGACTCCAAATAAAATTTCATATGGAGTTTTGTTTTCAAGTAAAGGAGTAGGAATTCTATTAATGATGTGTGCAGCGGTGAGAATACAATCACTCTAAAATTTTAAGGGAAGTCCCGATTGAAATCTAATAGCCCTAGCGACATTTAATAAATGTTGGTGTTTTCTGCTCAACAACACCGCTTTGTCGGTGTGTTCTCACAACTACGTTGGTGGATGTTACTGCGTTTATTGTAAAATCCCCTACTGGTTCGTGCACCACATCGCTCGTATTATTTTGATTTTGACGTTAAATTGTGCGGCAACTAGATTATAAAAGGCTTCCAGGCACAATTTCGTATCCGATTTTTGTTTCAGCAGATAAATCTAGGTGCTTCTGGAAGCATCATCAACAATGGTCAAAAAATATTTATATCCGTCATAGGATTCCTCAGAACATGGTCCCCACAAGTCACAATGCACCACGTCGAACAAGGTGTGTGACTTATGGGTGCTGGGGGAAAATGGAAGGCGACGTTGTTTAGCCATGTGACAAATGGAACAGTGATTATTATTAATAGAATCCACGGTCCCTTTTACAAGAGGGTCGCTTATTAATTTCATCCTAGAATACGAAGTATGACCTAAACGAGAATGCCATAAAACGGAATGCAATGAAGCTAAATTAACAGAGGGCTCCTTGCAGAATTTGGAGAGAAGGCTCTGTAGGAAGTTGTGATCAACTTTCTTATTCATCAAATAATATAAACCATCTTTTTCTTCACCCATCCCAATCATTGTCCAAGTAGCAAGGTCCTGAATCAGACAAACGTTAGCCAAGAAAACCATACAATAGCTTAA
The DNA here is from genome assembly GCA_033239525.1 of Nepenthes gracilis. Taxonomy (NCBI): domain Eukaryota; kingdom Viridiplantae; phylum Streptophyta; class Magnoliopsida; order Caryophyllales; family Nepenthaceae; genus Nepenthes; species Nepenthes gracilis. The sequence goes on from BSYO01000020.1 coordinate 5,740,181, forward strand.
GTGTATCGTCCGTTTCACGTAAATTAAATTGAAGTGAAGGACGGAACACAAAGAACATTTTGCAATGCCACCATTTAATTCTAATGTTTCCAATATGTGAACGGGTGCTTTACTTCCATCCTGAAGTTTCACAGAAACAAACTGGATCCTTTGAACATACAATGAGGGATCACATATCATATGATCTGCGGGCCCAATCCTCCCAATCCACACTCTTCGATTATGTTTATGGAAAGGAGTAACAAAGGAGATATTACTATTATGTTAGTAGCCTTCTACGCTTCAATTATCGTCTGCTGCAAGGTGTTGTATCTTTTTGCAAAGCAGATCCTTTGTCAATTAAGTCCGTGAGTCATACGAATTGGGCCTTAGTTAACGACACACCTGTCACGTTGTCGCTAACTTGTTCATCCTTACCTTTGAAGCTCGACATGTTGGCAGTGGAGGTAATACTCCCAATTTTGCCATTAAATTTGTGGTTCGAAGGAAAACCATGTAATTGGTAACATTTATCCATGACATGGCCAGTTTTATTGCAGTAAGAACACACAGGAGGGGCAGCATTACCAATCTTGAAGCACTGTTGGACAGAATGTCCTGTGATTCTGCAATGGACGCAGAAAGGCCTATCTTTCTTCTCGGGTTGAGTGTTTTTCGGGTAATTAGAGTTTCTTGTGGGCTAATGCCACTGTGTTCGAAGGTTGAGCAAGAGACGGCATTTGATGTTGCTGTTCTTGCTGTTGAATGATAGAGAAAACGCGATTAACAGAGGGAAGGGGATCCATCATCATGATTTGGTCACGGGTATTAGAATAGGAATCATTCAATCCCATCAAAATCGTATAACACAATCACGTTGGTATTTGTCGGCAAAAATTCTCATTTTGCCGCAATCACAGTTAGGGATGGGATCGAAATCAAAAGCTCATCCCCAGAGGGTTTTGAGTTTACCGTGAGTACGTGCTTACGAGTCTTGTTCTTCAAGGAGACTTGCCAACGATTTCTTTAATCGGGAAGATTCGCGCCCATTCTCGCTGAGTAAACTTCGCGAAGCTCATTCCATCTCACGAGCATCATCAACAAAGGCGACACTTGATTTAATAGAGGGGCTAATGAGTTTTGAATCCAAGAAACCACCATATCATTACATCGCCCCAGATTTCGAAGAGAGGGTCGTTGAATCACCCGGTTTGTGAACAAGGCCTTCATGAACTGGAGCTTATTTTTGCTCGCAAGGCTTGACGCATGGCTCTCAAACTGTGGCGAGTTATCGACGTAAACAACCTGACTAGGGTTATGGCAGGTTGTCACCGATTTCCAATCTAAAAGGGTTTGTGAGATCCTCGTAAGGGGTTTGTAAGGGTAAGCGTTCTTGTGACGAGACGAATGGAGGATTGGTTGTATCTGATGTGGTTTCGGATGGCGTTGGCTGAGTCGCCATTTTTCTCTGATACCATGTAAAGATTTACACTGCGATGAACATGGGGAAGACGACGAACTGGAAGAGGAACGAAGGAGGCAGAACAGGGACGCAGACGGCGGACGCCAAACTCATTCAATTTCAGCTCAAGGAAAAATACAAACCTAATGTCACTTTATAATTACAGCAAAAGAACCGTAAAGGAAAGAAAAAGAAAATAAAGGAAAATGAATATACACAAATATACAGAATAATATATTTGCCTATTTTCTTATTTATTTTCCTAATACACTATTTCTTGGTGAATCTCGGTTGGTTCGTTCCGCTTTTATTTTTGGCAATATGATTGCTTTTGTTGATAGCATTTAATTTTATCTAAGTGCATTATTTATTCTTAAAAAAATCCTTTTATACATTCCTATAATTTCATTACTCTATTGTAATAAAATTACGATTTGTTTGTAACTTAATTAACTTAGAAGCATGGTGTCTTTATATATGGTCCTTAGCTTTCTTATTTTAGAATCATTGATGAATTGAATTGATATTAAGAAATTGTAATTCTCTTTTCTACTTACTGGTGATCTCTGCTTTGGCTACTTTACCTTCAAGAGCTACCATTATGATGGATATTTAGTAGTATTATATTTGGTCTTTGATTTATTATTTTTATAAATTAGTAATATTTGATTATATTGTTTGAATTATACTGATTCCCTAACAAAAAATAGAATTTTTTATCTTGCATTTGGCTGATGTTTATGCATTTATTTGATTGCCCTAGTTATTCATTTATTATGTGGTTGAATTTTTTTCCCATAACACATTTGACCTAGCCTTAGATGCTAATTAGTTTGAAGCCTCGAGTTAACAGTTTGCCTAATTAGCCGCCAACTACCCAACAACTACAAAATCATATAATGGCCATCCAAACTAACCTGTGCCCTACATGTGGGGCAAATTCGTACCTAACTAATTAAGATACAATTTTAGAAATAAGACCTTAATTGTTAGATGCTGACAATTCTATGGGGCCCCATTGTAGGAATGATCCTTGTAGGCAAGATAGCCAAATATCCCATAAGCGTGGTCAGTGATGGAAATATTAGTCGTATATATTGATATCGCGGCTCTCAATTCGAATATTTCTTAATGTCATGACAATGCCGTGATACGTTTCCAATTAGGCCGATACAGTCAATATATTGGTGAATTGACCTTGTTAGCTCAGGATTTTTAATTTTTTATCCGATATTGATATATATTGTTCGATATATATGATATTGATATGATCATGACTAATACTGATACTTATAGTTTCATCCTTGGACACGATTATAGGTCTTAATATTACAATTGAGTGCGGGATTTGGACAATAACTTTGAAATATTAGATGCTCTAGTTTTTTCTCAATGGATTCAAGATATGTGCATCATTGCCTTCTTTTGATCTAGTCTTAATATTTCTCATATGCATATAGTGCAGATATTTGCATCTTTGCCTTCTCGTGATCTACCCCTGTGCTTTCTTTAATCTGTGTTTTTGTTTTTTTTAAACAGCCGAGGAGAAAACTACCTAAAGTTAACCGGGATCTTGCAGCTCGTCTTGTGAATAATGAAGCTGAAAATGAAAAGAAAGATGCTGTTCAGGCTGATAAGAAAGCATCCAAGAAAAAGAAAGGAATGTCCAGCGTGATACTTAAAGATCCAAGAATTGAAGAGATGTTCCGAAATGAGGTAATGTTAAACTGTCGTACACAGATGTCTTCACTCCTCTTCCTGAAGTGATCTTATGTATGCATTGCTCTTGGGTTGTTTTTGCTGATGAATTTCATGCTACCATGCACAGTTACGTCAATTATGGTCCAGCCAACCAATACTCAAATCTTTTATGGCTCTTGAAATGACCCACTCGATTTTGGAGAATAGCGTTGGCAATCATGTTGAGTTATGTTGTCTTTGGATAAGGGAAATCAACAGTAGCGTTGTAGCTGGCTACCTACGAGGCTCATCTTACCTATCAAAAGAAAAAAAAATTATATTGTTTCAGGATTGTGTGAAATTAAGTTCTTATAGGAAAGCGTCAACCTGAATGTGTCTAGTCTTGCCAACCCATTAATAACTTGTGTCTGCGTTTATTATTATTATGGATACAGGTTTAATTTGTAGAAGTAGCCTCTTTCATAATGAAAGATAAAATCTTGTATAGTAGATCTAGAAGTAGTGCGATCCTTTCCGAGATCCCGCGTATAGTAGGTGCTTTGTGCACTGGACTCTTTTATTATTATTATTATTATTATCATATTGACCTATAAGTTGAGAGTCTAAATTATGGATATTATTTTTAATTTGGTTAAATTGTTTTCATGAACATACTATAGTTAGTTAATGTACTTATTAAATGGGATGACTGCAGGCATAAAAGTCTTATCAGATGGATTCTTTGCATAAGTGATCCGTTGAGTGGGTTAATATTTTAGGCAATTCATTTTACTAGGCATGTGCTAAGCCTTATAGACATGAAAACCTCTTTAGATGGAATCTTTGCACCAGTGATCTGTTGGGCGGGTTAATGTTTTAGGCAATTCATTTTATTAGACGTGTGTCGAGCCTTGTCAATCCATGTACCTACTCAATTATTTTGACCCACATCTGCTAACTCTGTTGTGCTCAGGCAGTATTAGTGGCTCGTACCAAAAGTTACTGCTACTTCCTTTGACAACACTCGCAGTGTAGATTTTGGAGTGAAAGATTAAGTTCTAACGATTGTTGAGAGTTTAATACTAGTTCTCCAGGGATTGTGCATGTTTTGTGAGTGTAGATTTTGGAGTGAAATATTAAGTTCTGATAGTAAGTGAAAGTTTAATATTAGTTCTCTCGGCATTGTGAATGTTTTTATCTAAGTACTGTTATGGTCCTTTCAATGGGGAAGCTTCCATATCTATCAAATGGTTAAGATTAGAAGTTAGGTGGATAAAATGTTGGAGACTACATCAAGTGATTTAAATTGTTATTCAATCCATATCATTGATTCCATCAATTTCTAATTTTGGCGGATGGGTAGATATGGGAGTCTCCCCACCTAGAGAACCAAGACAGTTCTAGTGTTATCAACATTTATTCTTGTTATTTTGCTGATATCAATTTTTTGTCAATTTTTGCTTGACCAGGACTTTCAAATTGATGAGCAATCAACGGAGTACAAGGCTCTGCATCCCGTAGCTTTTGAGAAGAAGCCTTCTTTGATAGGAGACTACTTTGATCCTGTTATGGTGGCCGATGGTCAGGGTTCAAGTGATTCCGATGCTTCAGCAGCTTTGGAGGATGAGCTTGCCGGCCATGGCAGAGTTAAAAAGAGATCACAGGCTCGAAGGTAAGCTCTATGACGTGTTTGGTTTTCCCTCTTAATGTGTAAAATTGTGAGGAAGGTGTAGCGAATCAAACAGATCTAGAATGTTGTCTTGCTAGAAGAAGATTGTAGAAATCAACATCATTAGAGCAGTAAAAAATTCTCAGAGTTATTACTTTATTGAACCGAGTTTGTTACATTGGAGAAAGATGAGATGGATCTTTGGAAATCTGACATAGATCTTTGCGACCGCCTGGACACCGGTGCCTTGTTCATCCATCTACTATTGTGTGGGTCCTTTTGTATCAGTGGTTACACGGGATACCATGCCATTCAGTAGATATCTGCAGTTTCCATTTAATTTTGTTAGTGTTTCTATTATGAGCCCTTCGGATGGTGTTGGAAGCAAACTATTGGTATTTGCTAATAGATCATATTTCCCTGTAAATTTTTAGGTTGTATGAAGTGAAGGACGGCTGGCATGCAGATGCATTTTTTAACCAAACATCGATCCGGAAGGAGGACAATCTTCCAATGGGAGTGAGGGTTGCTGCCCTCCAGAAGGACCAACGGCCTGGTATCCCAAGGGATTTTAGGGTGGGGCATGGGGGATTAAGAGAGATCTCCATCGTTTCGAGCAGTTCAGCCATAAATAAATAAATAAATATATATATATATATAATGAAAGGATATAAATTGAGATAATTTAACTGTACCATAAATAAAATTGGATGAATGTTGAGTTTGTTTGATATCCTTGTTTTTGACACTGTAACTACCCTAAATAACACTTTGATACCCGAAATTAGATGATTTTGGAAAGTCAAAATATCCACTTTCTAATTATTCAGAGATTTGCATCCAAGGAGGGTAATAAGCTGAAAATATCTCATTAAACCATTCAATATTGAACTTTTAAATCAATCCAAGAAGTGACTAGCCTAATGAAAAACGAGGTGTAAACAAAATTAATATTATTTATATATCTTTTTATACGCACAAATCTAGCAACATTATTATTTTTAATATGGAGAACGGATAGAAAGAGTAAAAAAAAGGAAAAAGAAAAAAAAGGGTTAAAATTAGGTATGAAATTGATAATTGATGGGTATACCAATAATGAAGCTGGCCCAAAGAAAGGTCAACGGTTCTTAGTGAAGGCCGGCGAACGTTTCTAACTACCAAGAGGGAGACGGGCCCAGAACCGAAGGCCTATGACGGCCAAAATCAGCGCTACTGCCAGCGCTAACTTGTTCACAAACGCCAATAACTCGCCGACTACTTGTTGGGCCTTTAGAGGTTTTTGCAACAAGAATGGCCTCTTCCATTCTCTCCACACCCGTCACTGACGCCCACTCCTCCCTTCGTTTCTCCACGGGCGCTAACAAGCTGACGGTCAACTCAGACGCCGACCGTCGCTCCCTACAAGCCGGGCCTAAGCAAGGCTCTTTATAGTAATGAGCCTCGACTCACTGCGCCCATCATCCAAAACGGAGGCCAACGACGGACGCCATGAGAGCCACACGCACGCAGACGGCCAACCTGTGCCGACTGTCCGCGCCCCGCATCGGGCCCCAAAAAAAGCTCTTACAACAATAATCTGCTGCACCCGCTTAGGGCCCATCAACCATAAAAAGGCCAGCCACGATCCTCAATGATATTCCACGATCTCAAAGGGAATATCAGTAAGATCGCGCCTTCAAATAAGGAAGGCGCCGAGATCCTTCCAACTCCTTGCACACCAAGGAACCTCAACGTAAGGAAGGAGGAGGCTAACTTGGAAAGTGGTTGGATCACCTCGAAGGAAACAATCCTCCACAATGGGCAACAAGCGCCGCCTCCGTATGAAGGCCGGCCAGTATCCTGTGGACGATCCTCCCTTCCAAAGAAGGAAGATCGCCACCTTTGCCATAAAAAGAAGCTCCGGATCCACCATCCAGCATGCTTTCTGGATGCTTCTTCCATACCGATGCACTTCTCTTTCAAGCTAGACCGAGACAAAACCCTAAGTGCTCGAGAGACAAGCTTGGTTCCCAAAGAACCAAACTCTCAAACACAACTAACTCCAAGGCAACGAACGGGTCTTTACACACGTTCTCTGCTTTCCCCACCATCCGAGATACGAGAAAGGATTTCGCTTTCTCAAATGAACAAGACACTCCATTCCCTCTCCCACCAGCTTTATCTCATTTTCAGCTCCTTCCATCAAGGTCAAGTTTCGACTCGAGGGTCGGAGTGTTTTCTGAGGATTACATCCCGCCTGTTAACGCCCGACCTCTTGTCTGTTTTAGTGGTGTGCGTGATTCGTACTCGGTGAACTAGTTTGCTGGTCAACCATCCAAAGAATCCGAACTGCTCGAAATCGGATCCTGTGTACGCATCATTGCGCCATCTCTGGGAAGCGCTTACGAAAAGCCTACCACAAAGAATTCGCACAAACTCTCTCCTCGCTACTTGCCTTGAACAATGGTGAACACGAGAGCACAAGCATAGCGATCCCGCTGAGATGCCGGCACCCCGACTGTGGCCATGCCGCATGTCCTCAAGGTCAACGGGCCACAGGCGAAGTTCCACCGCCTTCATTCAACAATTTGGAGCAGATCTCAGGCACAATCGCCATGCTTCAATCGCTTAAGCAGCAAAAAGAACAAAGAACAACAAGCGGCTCCACGAGCAATATTCCCGCCTCCGCCACCAAGAAAGGTGGCCGAGGAAGAAGAAGCCACAAGAGGCCCCTAAAACCTGAAACAACTGCTCCGGCTCCTCCCGCGCTCTCGGCCGTAATAGGCCAATGGAACGCCCGGGAGTACATCTCCGACGAGAGCCCAACGGAGAAATCCTCGATACTCTTGGAAGTAAGATCGCCACACACCGTGGTCGTGTCTCCAAGACACACTGTGTCCACAGAGGCGCAGCTGACCGACCGTCCGATCCTGCCGGAAACAAGACAGAGTCGAGGAATTTCAACTCCAAGAGATCGAAGAACGCCACTTCGTGCGATCCACGAGTGGACCAAATCTGAACCACGTGTTCCGTAACGACGAGCGCGCCATTGACTTGGACAGTCACCTTTCATCAAAAATCGAACCGTCCACTACCGTCCAAGTTCAAGATGTCATCCATTGACTTATACGATGGGGGCAGTGATCCGATTGACCACCTGGATCACTTCCGCACCCATCTAAGTCTACAAGGGCTAGAAGACTTGGCGATGTGGCCGGTTCCCTACTTACGCCAAGGGAGACGCCTTTAACTGGTTCACTGCCTCCTTGACTCACGCCAGCTCATGAACTCACGGACCTCTTCCCGCCAATATGCATCGAGCCGACGAAGAGAAAATGTTCGTGGCACCTCTCCCACATAAAGCGTAAACCGGGAGAGAACCCACGGCCGCTTCCCGGATCGCCATGGCCGAGGCCGAAGGATTCCTGGGATTACCGAGGAGACGGTCAAGTTTCATCTCAAGATCGGACTTATGGAGAATTTTTCAAGCACTTGGCCCACAAAATCTCCGGACATTCGGGCGAGGCTAAATCCATTACTGGCCTACGTTGTCTGCCAAGAGGCCAACGAGGCAAAACGTCTAACGAGCGGATCAATTCGCCAATCCGGAGAAGGAAAAAGAAAGTTTCTTGGCGGAGAACACCCCGCCAGAACAGCGCCTGGCCGGGCCCGCAATGCAGACTTCTGCCCACCACCTTCACCCCCGACGGACACGCGCTCCAATGTCCCGATGTAGATCCGTGGAGAAAAGTTTCCTCATGGCCAAAGACACGAAAAGGACTCTGAAATCACCAAATACCAGATTTTCACCGCTTCTCCGCCGGCCACTAAACCGAAGACCGCAAGACACCGCAGAGAAAAAATCAAGACCTGATTCGCAGGGGACATTTCACTCGATCTGCCAAGGACTCGGACAGAACCGGAACAACCGATGAAGAGGGGCAGGAGGACGCCGCCGAATCTGTTACGGCAGAGTAGTCAACATGATCACTAACCCGAATTGCTCAGGAGCCCGAAGGACAGCTGAGCAAAGCAGATCGGGAGGAAGAAGCAACAACGTAGTAGACAACATCATTAGCTTTAGTGATTGTGATTCAATCATGTAATCTCCCCATGCCGCCCACTCCTCCCTGTAATTTCGGCACTCGTTTCGATGGTACTGGATCGCAACTGAAGCTGAAGTCTTTATTGATAATGGTAGCTCTAAAGACTTGCTTTTTATTTGGACGCTGCTTTAAATTAGGCCTAAAAAGAACCAACTAAAACCTCAAGGACCTTTATACGGCCTTGATAATGAACCGTGCCCGTTCAAGGGACAATCCAATCGAAGTCACCCCCGGGCCTACCAAAAAATAGTAAGTCGTATGCTAACCTTTCTAGTGGTTGACACATTCGCCTCTGTGTACAACGCGATACTAGGCAGGCCGTGCCTAAACGCGTTTGGGGCAGTCGCGTCAATCTGACATCTAAAAATAAAATTCCCAATACCTACGGCTGGAGAAGTTCTCGGGAGATCGTGTCACTGGCGACTGCATGGGCCCGCATTGCCTCAGTGGCAACGCGCACGGGGGAGAACCGGGCACGGTGGGAGAACTCGATCACCGAGACGAGACCACCTTGCAGCAAGCGTAGCCCGGTGAAGCCACGGATCTGGTCCCACTGACCTCGGGGAACCAGATAAGTGTGTCCAGATTGGCAGCCACTCACCGGGCCGCCACGCGATGAATTGATCGCTTCTACGAAGGAACACAGATTTTTGCCCGACTCCCGCATATGCCCGGAATTTTAGCCGAGGTGATGGTCCACAAGTCAGGCCTTGATCTGCACTAAAGTCTTGGCCAAATGGAACGAGGAACTTACTCCGCTGAAAAATTGATCGCCATCCGAGAGGAGAGTGAAGAAACCGCCGACGCAGTTTCTATTAGGAAAGTCCAAATCTTGATTGGCTCTCAAACGTCATCCCGGTTAAGAAGAGTAAATCTAAAATGGTGAAATGTGCGCCGATTTTACCGACGCCAACAAGGCCCGCCTAAGGATGCCTTTCCTCGCTCGGATTGACCCGCTGGTTGACTCCACTACAGTGGCACGAGCCGCTAAGCTTCATGGATGCTTATTCGGCTACAACCAGATCGTATGAGTCCAGAAGACGAGGAGCATACCTCGCTCATGACGGGACTGTGGCACCTATTGTTATAGGGTCATGCCATTCGGAACAAGAAATCGAGCCACCTTACCAAATGATTAAAGAACAGATGTTCAAAAGCAAATTGGTCACAACATGAAGGTCTACGCGACGACATGCTCACCAAGAGCGTAGTCACTGCACCACATACGTGACTGAAGAGTCATTTGGGGGTGCTCACAGCACTAAATGAACAACCAGCCAAGTGTGTCTTCGTAGCTCTCAGAAAGTTCTCGGTTTCCATCGTCTCGAGGGATCGAGGCAAACCTGCAAGATTAAGGCCCCGGCCGATACGGCCTCCCCCGAGAGCGTAAAAGACGCCCAAATGATTGACCGGACGGCTGGCCGCTTCGTCCCGCTTCCAGCAAAGTCGAGACAAGTACTCACTCTTCTTTTTAAAGCCTTAAGAGGGACAAAGTCTAACTGATTCTGGATGACTACGAATCGCTGCACCGCATTCGACGAATCGAAGCAAGATCCTGCCAGCTCACTGTTGTTAGCATCACCCAAAGACGCGAGAGGAGCTGTACTTTACTTGGCAAAAGACGAGGCATCCTCGGCCTCGTCTCTGTGCGCTGTGAGTCTGACATCCAGCATGGTCTATTATGTGAGCAAAACATTGACCGGACTTAAACTCGCTACCTGCACAAAAAATGGCAATCGGGCGCTATCTTCGCAGTCAGAAAATTTAGGCCATACTTTCAGCACGGGAGGGTCCTTACGACCACCAATAAAGGCATACTTCCAAAAAGCCCGCGTCTGGGCGATTGGTAAAGTGGGCCATTGAATTGGGTGAGTTCGACATTGAGTTCAGCCTGACACGCTATAAAGCGCAGCTCCGCAGATTTTATCGAGAAAACCACGACCCATTCAAGAGGAACAGCCCGTGAAAATGAAGAACAGCCCGGTAGAGGCCCCTAATGGGCACTCCACGTGATGGATCATCCACGACAAGGGGCCGTGGAGCAGGGGTGATCTTAATGACTCCTGACGGATTGAGATCAAGTATTCCCCGAAACTTGATTTCCAAACCAACAACGTTACGCGTGAGTACGAAGCCCTACCGGCCGGTTTACGATTGGCAAAGGAGCTTTCACAAGAGGTTGGCAAGTCGCAAACTCGGATTAATCGTCAACTATCAATGGGGGCTTCGAGGCAAACAACCTTCCTTGGCCAAGTACACTGCGAAGGAAAAGGAGACCATCCAGTGGCCCGGCTGCCGACTCGGTTCACATTCCTCGAGCGTAAAATTGGTGCTGCATCGGGTCACAGAGCAAAACTCGCCGAAAACCCGTAACAATATTCGAGGGACATGCGGGAGACCCTGAACGCTCCGAGCATAGAGAAACAAGAGGCCATGCAGATTTTCGAGACGGAAAACTGGATGACTCTTACCTTAGATACTGGGTCACGATGGATCACTCCCTGAGGACACCGAAAAGGCTAAGATTAAAAAACAGATACCGATACATAGTTGATGGAGGCGGAAGGCCGTATCGCCGCGGATACTCAACTCCGTATCTCCGCCGTCTATCTCCCGAGGAGGCCGACTACACTACCGGGCGAAGTTCACCTCGGATCTCGTGGATCATCACGTAGGCGGAAGAACCTAGCCTTCAAAATTATGCGCGGGGCTATTCTTCGCCCTCAATGAAAAAAGGACGCGCTTTGAGTTTGTTAAGAAGTGAGAGAGCAAGCTAGCTTCATGGCAACCTTCACCACCAGCCGCTCTGTTGACCTCAAGTCCTTCAGTTCCTCCGCGGCCCTTCGCGCAATGGGGGCTCGACATTCTTGGCCCATTTCCCATTGCCACGGGCAAGAAAATTCATCATATGGGCATCGACTACTTCACTAAGTGGGTCGAGGCGCCTTGCAAAGATCAGAACACAATGCTCTGGAGTTTCTCCGCCAGAGCATTGTCTGCCAGATTTGGCATCCTGCAGGTCGTGGTGACCGGCTAACGACCCATGATTTTCTGAAAACGCTTCACCAAGATTGCACCAGCCTTAAATCAAGAAGTCCACACTTAGCATACCCCGTGCCAACGGACAGGTGGAGGTCACAAACCGTACGCTACTCCACGGGCTAAAGACTAAGTTGAGGACGCCGGGGCTCCCTGGCCGACGAGCTCCCATCCGTCCTCTCGGTCATATCGCATAACCCCAAGGAACCAACGCGAGATGCCCTTCACCTATGCTATGGACCGAAGGTAATTCGGTTGAAATCGAGCTCCTAAGTCTCAAGGTGAAGTCCTTGACCCATGATTGACTCCCCCAAAAATCGGGAGCATTTGACTTGCTAGAGGAAGCCCGCTGACGCCGCCTTAATACTTCTGACAGCAAGATACCAACACCGAGTTGCCCGATACTACAACAAAAAGGTAAAAGCCCGCAATTCGACGTTGGGACTTAGTCCTACGTGGCATCAAGGCCACAAAGTAAGTGGTCGTCACAAACAAGTTCTCTCCCCAACCGGGAGGGACCTTTCGTCTCCTCACTGCCCGCGCAACGGAGCGTACATAAGCTCCGAAACTGTGATTTAAAAGTTGGTCCTACGAACGTGGGAACGCTACCCACCAAGCGCTACTTCCAATAGGGAACCCAAGTACGCACTTACTTGATCCGTATTCATTCGTGTGCTTGTTTTCACTTTGAAAAAACGGGAGTTTACTTAGCATATAGAACTTAGGCCTATGAACTGTGCTTGCCTGTGCATCCATCCGACCTGACCGCCCTAAGTTGGGAGGGTCTTCACCTCTCGTTAAACCCTAGTCATCTAGGTGGCCCAAAAAGTGGTCCGAAATCCGATCATCCGTGGCCCATAAGTGGTCTTAAACCCTAGTCATCTAGGTGGCCCATGAGCAGTTTGAAACCCTGGTCATCCAGGTAGCCCATGAGCAGTCTTAAACCTTGGTCATCCAAGTGGCCCATAAGCGGTCTTAAACCCTAGTCATCTAGGTGGCCCATTGTGAGGTTTCGGATTTAAGAACTTGATAATAATGAGGTGATTAGTATGTTAATGATCAATACTAATCCTATGGGATGATTAAGGTTTGCATCGGAAGAAAATCGAAAAGTTATTCCAGTCCTGCCGTTGAAGCCTCGCAAAGAGTTTGCCGGGCGCCGAGCCGTGGCTCGGCGTAAAAACTGGAATCGGCGGCGGACAGCCGTGACATACGCCAGCGGGCGCCGCTAAGCTCATTGAGCGGCCGACGCAGTATAAATTCATGCCGCACCTTTGTTTTCCCTCATTTTCGCACGGGCCGAGGGTTTTAGAGAGAGAGGGGCGCGACTGGAGAGAGAAGGAAGGAGATCGAGCCCGGGAGTCCACCCCGCCCGAGAGCCAGGTATAAAGGTGAAGCACGCGCCGAGGCAAGTGTTCTTGGAGAGTATGTGTTTCCGCCCTCGCTCTCGCTCTTTTGCACATGCCTTGAGAATTCTTTATGATTACATTTGCCGAGCCGTTAGCTCACTCTGCGCTTGATGTTTTTCCTCCCGGATGAGAACACTTAGCGATGCTGAGATGATAGAGCAAGGAGAGAAGCTTGCTTAATGAGATTAGGCCGGACGCGAGTGCGCGAAAGCTTGACTCCGTGAGTTGATCGGATTTTGAGCAGCCACTTAGAGTCGTGGCTCATTATTGTTATTGTTTTGAGGTCTTGTTATGTTTCCGCATGTATGATAATTTAGTTATGCTTCCGTATTCAGATATATATGTTTGGAGTTTTGTTTCATTTAGATGGCATCTCTCGATCCAAAGATAGTAGGTAGTGTACTGTATTGGAGCCATGGATGATATGGCGATGTGTGATCCCTGTGGTGGGTTGTCAGGCTTTCTGAAAGCCTTTGATTAGTTGTGTGCTTGTACAGTATATTTAAACAGGTTGTATTTTTGTTTTCGTCTAGTTGCGGGAGAAAATCAGCGGATTTTCTCGTAGAATCCAGGTATTAATTATGGACTTTGGTTTGTATTGCCATTGACGGAGGTTATTCGATGGAGAATAATCTGTTCCGTCACACCCATGAGCGGTCTGAAACCTCGGTCATCCGAGCGGCCCAATAGCGGTCGTACTAAACCTTGGTCATCCAAGTGGCCCATAGCGGTCCAAACCTTAGGGCAAGAATGGCACACGCGACGACCGCTGGGAGCAAGAACGTCGACCAACGACGTTAGTTGTCCAGAATCGTCCGATTTGCCCTGTGGATTTTACCAAACCCTAACCTACGGAATTTTGGGTTTCCCGCTTCCGCCTCAGATCATGAAATTGACCTCAAAATGGAAATCCCCATGTCCTAATGATGTATATATGTCGTCGCGGGTCCGATCGTGGCACGCTTTGGACCTGTTGTATGCCCGAGCCCATTAAATGGGCGCTGTTATCTATTCACCCGAGACCGAAGGTGGATTTTGCGTGTTGTCACCTTCGTGAAATGATGAAATGATCCTAGAATATGAATCCCCATGTCCTAATTGTGTGTATACGACGGATGCCGACCTTCGTAAGATTTGACCCGTTCGTGGCATCCTGGCCTTAAAAGTTCCCATTGTGGATAATCCGAAAATGAATGGGAAGTTGCATACTTCCACCCTCGTGATAAGTTAAATCGAACCAAATGTGTGATCTTGTGTACAAAGTGTACGCATTTAATCCATCGGACGTCCGATCTCCAAGTATCGAACCATATGCAGCGTCCGAAGTGTTCAAAAGGAAATCTGATAATGTTTACTTGAAATAAAATGAGAAATGTAATGTGATATGCCTTCAAAATAGTTGTGAAAGTAACCTTTAACTGATTAAACGTAAATATAAGCCCCGAATGTGAATCCGTGTGCTGGAGGCAGGGGAATGAGTCTCGGAGGTTCCAAAGTGACTCGTGATCGTTTGAGGTATGAATTCTAATCTCTACTGTGAACTTGGATTGATTGTTGTAATTAAGGGAACTGGATCCCGAAGGAAGTCGAATTGAACTTGTGATGTTTTATGGATTATTAATGGAGTCCCATTGATATCGTGGAATCGAGTAAGTAAATAAAAGGGAATCCACATTGTCCATTGTGATGGAATGATCTCCCGGATGATGTATGATGGGAATGGGATTTCCTGAGGTTGTGAATGTGTATGGCAAATGTGGATTTCCCTCTCCAAGTGTTGAACCTAATCTTAAAACTAGACCCCGAATCGTATGGGTAGTATTCTTTAGTATATCATGTCCATCATGGTGTGAACTCAAGGAATACTTGTATTCGACTGGCCGCTCGCGAGGAGGGTGATGTCCGTGGTACCCTTTAGGAAACTAATGCGGAAGAACGAGGATTGCCACAGATCCGGGGGTGTGGGGTGTGTCTGTTGACGCTACATATCGAGATGTAGTCGTCAGGATGATCGTTGCATGGACGCAACCGAGGGTCGCGTGCTACCGACCTAAAAATAGTAGTGCGGCTTTGGAATGTGTAGCGAACACATTCCCCCGTCCTCGTTCTCGCATCGCTGGTTAGTACGGCTCACTAGCCGGGTTCGCAAAAGACGCGATGTAATAATGAAAATGAATAATATCCAATTGATGAACGGTGTGAATCTAGTACACCAGAATGAGAACCGAATGAAACCAGTGATTCAAGATGTAATCGTGGGAATCAAGTGATTCTGATTAATGATCGACCAATGTAATCACGAGAATCGTAGGAATCAGGTGATTCCTGTTGTTTCATGTTCTCTCTCCTGTTTCTTGATTTTGGAGAGTATTTGTTTCCTGTCCCTGTTCCTATTCTTGTACATGCCTTGAGAATTCTTTATGATTACATTTGCCGAAATCAGCTCACTCTTGCAATTGATGTTTTTCCTTTCGTATGAGAACACTTAGCCGATGCCGATAGATAGAGCAAGGAGAGAAGTCATTAATGAGATTGGTGGATGGCGGAGTGCGCGAAAGCTTGACTCGAGTTGGATCGGATTTTGAGCAGCCACTTAGAGTTGGCGTGGCTCATTATTATTATGTTTAAGGTCTTGTTATGTTTCCTCATGTATGATGATTTAGTTACGCCGCCTCCTATATATATGTTTGGAGTTTTGTTTCATTTAGATGGCATCTCTCTTGATCCAAAGATAGTAGGTAGTGTATCAGATTGGAGCCATGGATGATATGGCGAGATGTGTGATCCTCGTGGCGTGTTGCAGGGCTTCTGAAAGCCTTTTGATTAGTTAGGTGCTTTGCATGCGTGATATTTAAACAAGTTGTATTTTTGGTTTTCATTCAGTTGCAGAGGAAACTCACGGATTTTCCAGAGAGAATCCATATGTATTAATTATGGACTTTGGTTTGTATTGCCACTGACGAGGTTATTCGATGGAGAATAATCTGTTCCGTCACAGTTGGTATTAGGAAAAAATGAGAGATGCCTTATGTTGATTTGAATCATATGCTGAAGCATAGGATTGATTAAGATTGATCGTTTTCCACGAATGAAGGCTTCGTGAGGATCGAGTTAGTACGGTAGTTTTGGTTACCTCAGTCCCGTAACCTGACTAGAACGCTTAGAAGTTGTGACTAAATTCGGATGACTAGCCTACACGCCCTAGCTTGGTTCTAGGAGTGGCTAGATTCAATTGTTTCTGTTTTAAGAAAATTTTAGTAGTGGCTCCCTTTATTGGGGACTCAAGTAATACTGTGATTGGATGTCGTGAAAGAGAGATGGTGTGTCGAGACACCTTAGTGTTTGAATTTGATCGGTGTTGATTGGGTCCTTGGGCGGATCGGGTGTTGCCGAGGCCTAAGTTAATTAGTCTTGGTTCGAGGTCTAAGTTCGATCGATTCTTGGTTGAAGTTATCAAGTTAGTATTTTGTCAAGGGTCAGCTGACCTAGAGAGAGTGATGAATTGTCTGGACTTCTTGACAGTCAGATCCTTTTGGGATTGAGATGGATTTTGAGGTTTAAGATATTGTTGCGATGACCCCATTTCGGGATAGAAGACATATGCGTGCTGCCCCGTGATGGGTAGGAAGAGAGTCGACCTCGGGTGGTTGACGGAGAAAGATCTTGGGTCTCGAGGATTAAGAAATATGGTCCCATGTATTATGGAAGCTTCTGAATTGATTTTATGTCTATGAGACTCTTGGGAGTGTGTCTCAATAGTGGATAGTCGATTGCGAGATCTAAGGATGCCTTTAGTCACGGACAGCAAGGTGAGAAGGGTCGCTTGTTTATATCAGATCCTATGATATGAACCCAAGTGTTAATGTCACTGTCAAAAAGGTGGAGGAGAGGTTCTTAGGTTTAGTATTGTGATCCGATGTTGTTTTGAGAATTCGAACCTGCTGCCGGGATTGTGGTTAAAATGTCTAACCGGGAATCTAGTCTTGCTGATATCAAGGATGACCTAGTATTCTAAGGGCAAAGGAAATATGGCAGCGGCTATTCATGGATGAATCTTGGACAAATGCTTTTCCGAAGAGGCTTTGAAACTAGGATCTAAGTTATGGATAGTACTGTGTTGGATTGAGGATGGTTTGTATCCTCCGATCTTGGAATGAAGAAATTCAACGCCGTAGGATCAAAGTTTGGTATTAGTGCATGAAGCAATGGTGGATTGCGTGATTGGAAATGAAATTTCTCAATCCTGATGTTACAACACTCATCTTTGGGATCCCGATTATGTATGTGATTTGTGATTCCTAGGTGTATCTAATTAAGGATCCAAGTTCGCTGCAAGGGTGTCGATGTTGTGATATTTTTGGAATTCGTGATACGATTGTCGGGTTAACTTGATTGTCCTCGGTGCAAGCTTGGCGTGACGCGTTTAATGATTCGTCAAGAAGTTATCGACGATCCGGTTGTGTTAGTAAACCTATTGTGCCTTGTGATTGAATCGTATGCGATTTTAGGTATGAACTTGAAATAGTTAAAGTATTAAGTCTCAACCTGAATTTAATAGTTGTTCCGGCAATCGCAGTGCTAATATGGTTGGATTGATAAAGGATAACATCTCGAATCAGGTTGTGGGGATTTGAAGTATGAGTTTAAATTGAGAGAGGTATCAAGAAATTGATATCGCCTTTCTTTAGATCATTGGATCAAGGATGTCATCAAAAGGAAGATTATGTTGATGTATCCGTTGGTCAAGAATTCGAGGTTATGTCAAAAATTGACGCTGATTGTCGAGGAGTCCATGTAGAGCCTGAGGAGATATCGGTTTTGCATGATCGTGTGTGAAGTGCTCCGAACATTCGAGGTAAATAAGATGGACCGATCAGTTGTTCGTGAATTTTGGAATGGGTTGCCTAGGAGATTGATGGTTTGATAATCGGACTTTGTGGATGGATAGACATAGTCTGTGAGCCATCGTGAAGGCTTGATGAATTCTTAGATCGATTTAGGTCCATAGCGTGATATTGTGGATCAATAGGAGTTGTAGCCCCGACGGTATCCAGGTCAAGGATACGGTCACTGTAAAGCCCAGAAAACGCCGTTTGGGTTATAGGATCATTATTGTTTCATGAAGTTTTATGGGATGATCTTTTGACCACGTCTGGGTCGATGTTGAGGTTGCTTCATGTGTTAATCAAGGAATTCAAAGATATCGATGGTGTGTGCAATTACTTAAGGATTGAGTCATGATTTGTGATAGCTGATAATTTGCATGTCCCATTGTGAAATGAATGCGAATTTAGTTGAGAAAATGCCTTCCTAAGCTTGTGGCTTTGTGATTGCATGATTTTGAGGACTTAGGATTCTGAGCGTGGCTGGTTGAGGAGGCCGATTTGTGTTGTGGAATTGTGCAATCATCTTAATCTAATCGGATAGGGTGATTGATGTTCGTGATATTTGGGCCGACCCTAATGGGTCCATAAGTTCTTGTGGAATGTAATACCCTTGAGATAAGTGGGGAGGAGTTCGAGTTTAGTGTTACCCCACGTGTATGTCGAATTGGCCACCGAGGTTTTCTTTTTGAAAACTCGTGAGTATTGTATTCGAGATAGGAAGATGATTATATGGCCTTGCATGTGGTCAAATTTGTTTAAAGGTTGAGGAAGTAAACATCGGTGTCTTCCTTGGGAAGGCGGGCATCAATGTTGGAAATTGATGCTGCGAGTTTTTGGACTTGTATGTCTTTGAAGTTTCATAGAAGATGCTGAAGATGAATTGCTAGTAAGTCCAGATGATCGGGTGATAAAATGTCATGTTCTTGCCGGAGATAGAACCGTATTCTCGATTGGGTTCAACTGCTTGTTGATATGCCAACAGGATCTCGAGGTTACTAGGCAACCGAATTTTGAGATCTCGGGTAAGGATTGAAAGTCTCACAACTAATTGGGGATTATGATTATAGTTTTGATTGTCACTGCACTTTGATGATTTGGGGATTAATCGTGGTAGTGCAATGAGAAGGCCATGGGCCCGTGGCCCAGAGATTTCTAAATACGGTTGAGATTCTAGTGACCGATTTCTTTCGAGGCATGAAATGAATTCAAGTGAAAGTTCATTGATCCATTGAAAGTGTCGGATTGGGTTAGGAGATGTCCGGCATGATTGTAGGTGGCTCTTGAAATTTCTAGAAATCAATATAAGGTCTCCCTTGTATCGATGGTTGAGAGAATCGGTAAGTGTCTGGGTTGGATCGTTCTGAGAGGCTAAGGGCTTGTTTTGTGATGAGGATTAGATAGATCAAATGCTAGAGGTTCTAAAATAAGCGTTGTCCGAGAACGATTTCAAATTTTGAGGAGTTCACCTCGGGTTGCAAGTTCGAGGTTTGTTAAATTTCGAGGACGAAATTTATAAGTGGGGAGAGTCAGGGTTTGGATTTAAGAACTTGATAATAATGAGGTGATTAGTATGTTAATGATCAATACTAATCCTATGGGATGATTAAGGTTTGGTATCGGAAGAAAATCGAAAGTTATTCTAACCGGCTGTTGAAATTTCGCAAGAGAGCTTCCATATTGGCGCTGAGCCGTGGCTCGAAAGGAAAACCGTAATCAAAGTGGCGGACAGTACGGGGCATGGTGGCTTCCGCTACGCCGCTCAAGCTCGCCGAGCGGCCAAGAAGTATAAATTCACGCCGCACCTCACGTTTTCTCATTTTTGCACGGGCGAGGGTTTTAGAGAGAGAGGGGCGAACCGGAGAGAGAAGGAATGAGATCGAGCCCGAGAGTCCGATTCTGCCTTTGAGAGCCGTATAAAGGTGAAAGTACGCTCGAGGCAAGTGTTCTCATATCCACTTCTGCTTCTCTTTGATGTTTTGTGTATTTTCGTTGGGTATTTTGTGTCGATACCCACGGGGAACGTTAGAATCAAACCCATGCCTTGAGGTCCAAGAAAATGTTGTTAGTTGTCCGAATCGTCCGATTCGCCCGTGGATTTTACCAAAACCCTAACCTACTAGGAATTTTGGGGTTTCCGTTTCCTACCTCGTATCATGAAATTGACCTCAAAATTGAAATCCCCATGTCCTAATGATGTATATAGGTCGGCCGGGTCCGATCCGATGCACGCTTGGACCCGTCATATGCCCGAGCCCATTAAATGGGCGCTCGTTACTGTTCACCTGAGACCAAAGGTGGATTTTGCGTGTTGTCACCTTCGTGAAATGATGAAATGATCCTAGAATATGAATCCCCATGTCCCAATTGTGTGATATATCGACCGGATGCCGAATCCCGTAAGATTTGACCCTGCTCATGGCATCCGGAAGCCTTAAAAGTTCCCGTTGTGGATAATCCGAAAATGAATGGGAAGTTGCATACTTCCACCCTCGTGATAAGTTAAATCGAACCCAAATGTGTGATCTTGTGTACAAAGTGTACGCATTTAACTCACCGACGTCCGATTCCAAGTATCGAACCATGTACGCGTCCGAGTGTTCAAAAGGAAATCCGATAATGTTTACTTGAAATAAAATGAGAAATGTAATGATATGCCTTCAAAATAGTTGTGAAAGTAACCTTTAACTCGATTAAACGTAAATATAAGCCCGAATGTGAATCCGCAGGCCGGAGGCAGGGAATGAGTCTCGAGGTTCCAAAGTGACTCGTGATCGCTTGAGGTATGAATTCTAATCTCTACCGTGAACTTGATTGATTGTTGTAATTAAGGGAACTCGATCCTAAGGAAGTCGAATTGAACTTGTGATGTTTTATCAGGGATTAAGGGAATGGAGTCCCATTGATATCGTGAATCGAGTAAGTAAATAAAAGGGAATCCACATTGTCCATTGTGATGGAATGATCTCCCTGATGGAGATGTATGTGATGGGAATGGGATTTCCCGAGTTGTGAATGTGTATGGCAAATGTGGATTTCCCTCTCCAAGTGTTGAACCTAATCTTAAAACTAGGACCCCCGAGTCGATGGGTAGTATTCTTTAGTATATCATGTCCATCGCGCGTGAACCTGTAAGGAATACTTGGCCACGATTCAACCGCCGGAGCGGGTGATGTCCGTGGGTACGCTTTAGGAAACTACCGTGGAAGAACGAGGATTGCCCGATCCCGGGGTGTGGGGTGTGTCTGACGCTACATATTGAGACGTAGTCGTCAGGATGATTGCTGCATGGATGCAACCGAGGGTCGTGCTACCACCTAAAATAGTAGCCGTGGCTTTAATGTAGCGAACACATTCCCCGCCCTCGTTTCTCGCATCGCTGGTTAGTACGGGCTAGCTACCGGTTCGCAAAGACGATGTAATAATGAAAATGAATAATATCCAATTGATGAACGGTGTGAATCTAGTACACTTAATGAGAACCGAATGAAACCAAGATTCAAGATGTAATCGTGGGAATCAAGTGATTCTGATTAATGATCGACCAATGTAATCACGAATCGTAGGAATCGTGTGATTCCTCCGCTTTCATGTTCTCTCTCCTGCTTTTGATTTTGAGAGTATTTGTTTCTTTTCCCCGCTCCTATTCTTGTACATGCCTGAGAATTCTTTATGATTACATTTGTTTAGCCGTTAGCTCACTCTTACGCTTGATGTTTTTCCTTTCGGATGAGAACACTTAGCCGATGCCGGATAGATAGAGCAAGGAGAGAAGCTTGCTTAATGAGATTACTGGCCGACGTCGTGCGCGAAAGCTTGACTCGAGTTGGATCGGATTTTAAGCAGCCACTTAGAGTTGGGCGTGGCTCATTATTGTTGCTTTTAAGGTCTTGTTATGTTTCCGCATGTATGATGATTTAGTTATGCTTCCGCCTCGTATATATATGTTTGGAGTTTTGTTTTATTTAGATGGCATCTCTCTTGATCCAAGATAGCAGGTAGTGTATCGTATTGAGCCATGGATGATATGGCGTGATGTGTGATCCTTCGTGGCGGTTGTAGGCTTTGAGTTAAGCCTTTGATTAGTCAGTGCTTGTACAGGATATTTAAAACAGTTGTATTTTTATTTAAGTCCAATTGCAGAGGAAAACTCGCCGGATTTTCTCGTAGAATCCATAGGTATTAATTATGGACTTTGGTTTAGATTGCTAATGACGGGAGGTTATTCGATGGAGAACAATCTGTCTGGCCACAAACAGTATTAGGAAAAAATGAGAGATGCCTTATGTTGATTTGAATCATATGCGGAAGTACAGGATTGATTAAGATTGGATCGCTTTCACGAATGAAGGCCTCGAGGGGACGATAGTACGGGTAGTTTTGGTTACCCCACTCCCCTTAACTTAGACTAGAACGCTAAGTTAGAAAGTCATGACTAATTCTGGATGACTAGCCTACACGCCCTAGCTTGTGTTCTAGGAGGGCTAGATTCCGAATTGTTTCGGTTTTAAGAAAATTTTAGTAAAGGCTCCCTTGTTGGGGACTCGGCTAATATTGGTGATTGGATGTCGAAGAGAGAGAGATGGTGTGTCGAGACACCTTAGTGTTTGAATTTGATCGGTGTTGATCGGGTCCTCGGGCGGATCGGTGTTTTGCGAGGCCTAAGTTAATTAGTCTTGGTTCGAGGTCTAAGTTTGATCGATTCTGGCTGAAGTTATCAAGTTAGTATTTTGCTTCAAGGGTCAGTCGGTCGACCCAGAGAGAGTGATGAATTGTCCGACTTCGACACCCGCGATCCTTTGGGATTGAGATGGGATTTGAGGTTTAAGATATTGTCACATGACCCCATTTCGAGTAGAAGACATGGCGTGCTGCCCGTGATGGGTAGGAAGAGAGTCGACCTCGGTGGGTTGACGTGAGAAAGATCTTGGGTCTCGAGGATTAAGAAATATGGTCCCATGTACCATGGAAGCTTCTTGAATTGATTTATGTCCTATGAGACTCTGGGGAGTGTGTCTCAATAGTGGATAGTCGATCACAGATCTAAGGATGCCTTTAGTCACGGACAGTGCAAGAAGGGTCATGGTTTATATCGATCCTATGATATGAACCCAAGTATAATGTCGCTCGCAAGGGAGGAGAGAGGTCTTTGGGTTTAGTATTGTGATCTCGATGTTGTTTTGAGAATTCAACCCATGTCGGGATTGTGGTTAAAATTGTCTTAACCGGGAGAATCTAGTTCTGCTGATATCAAGATGACCTAGTATTCTAAGGGCAAAGGAAATATGGCAGCGGCTATTCATGGATGAATTTTTGACAAATGCTTTTCCAAGAGGCTTTTGAAACTAGGATCTAAGTTATAGATAGTAACGTGTGTTGGATCGAGGATGGTTTGTATCCTCCGATCTTGGAATGAAGAAATTCAACGCCGTAGGATCAAAGTTTCTGGTATTAGTGCATGAAGCAATATGTGGATTGCCGTGATTGGAAATGAAATTTCTCAATCGACATGTTACAACACTTGCATCTTTGGGATCCCGATTATGTATGTGATTTGTGATTCCTAGGTGTATCTAATTAAGGATCCAAGTTCACAAGTGGTGTCGATGTCAGATATTTTTGGAATTCGTGGATACGATTTGTCAAGTTAACTTGAATTGTCCCGTGGTGCAAGCTTGGCGTGACGCTTAAATGATTTGGTCAAGAAGTCGTCTGACGATCCGGATTGTGTTAGTAAACCTATTGTGCCTTGTGATTGAATTGTGCGATTTTGGGTATGAACTTGAAATAGTTAAAGTATTAAGTCTCAACCTGAATTTAATAGTTGTTCGGGTGGGCAATCGCTAATATGGTTGGATTGATAAAGGATAACATCCGACAATCGTCAGGATTTGAAGTATGAGTTTAAATTGAGAGAGGTATCAAGAAATTGATATCGTCTTTTCAGAGATCATTGGATCAAGGATGTCATCAAAAGGAAGATTATGTCGATGTATCCGTTGGTCAAGAATTCGAGGTTATGTCAAAAATTGACGCCGATTGTTGAGGAGTCCATGTAGAAATGAGGAGATATCGGTTTTGCATCGTGTGAAGTGCTCCAACATTCGAGGTAAATAAGATGGACCGATCGATTGTTCGTGAATTTTGAATGGGGCGTTTGTAGAGATCGGCGGTTTGATAATCGACTTTTGTGGATGGATAGACATAGTCCTGAGCCATCGTGAAGGCTTGATGAATTCTTAGATCGATTTAGGTCCATAGCGTGATATTGTGGATCAATAGAGTCAGAGTTCCGACGTGTATCCGTGTCAAGGATACGGTCACCAGAAGCCTTAAAACGCCGCCAAGGTTATAGGATCATTATTGTTTCGAAGTTTTATGGGATGATCTTTCACCACGTCCGGGTCGATGTCCGAGGTCGTTTCATGTGTTAATCAAGGAATTCAAAGATATCATGGTGTGTGCAATTACTTAAGGATTGAGTCATGATTTGTGATAGCTGATAATTGTGATGTCCCATTGTGAAATGAATGCTAATTTAGTCGAGAAAATGCCTTCCTAAGCTTCAGGGCTTTGTGATTGCATGATTTCGAGGACTTAGGATTCCCGAGCGCACCGGCCGAGGAGGCCGATTTGTGTCAGGGAATCAGCAATCATCTTAATCTAATCGGATAGGGTGATTGATGTTCGTGATATTTGGGTTGACTTCTAATGGGTCCGATAAGTTCTCGTGGGAATGTAATACCCTTGAGATAAGTGGGGAGGAGTTCGTGGATTAGTGTTACCCCACGTGTATGTCGGGAATCACATCGAGGTTTTCTTTGAAAACTCTGGAGTATTGTATTCGAGGATAGGAAGATGATTATATGGCCTTGCATGTGGTCAAATTTGTTTAAAGGTCGAGGAAGTAAACATCGTGTCTTCTCGAAAGGCGGCATCAATGTTGGAAATTGATGTCATGAGTTTTTGGACTTGTATGTTTGAAGTTTCATAGAAGATGCTGAAGATGAATTGCTAGTAAGTCCAGATGATCGGGTGATAAATGTCAGTTCTTGTCGAGATAGAACCGTATTCTCGATTGGGGTTCACCGGCTTGTTGATATGCCAACAGATCTTGAGGTTACTAGGCAACCGGAATTTTGAGATCTGGGTAAGGATTGAAAGTCTCACAACTAATTGGGGATTATGATTATAGTTTTGATTGTGCCGTAATTTGATGATTTGGGGATTAATCGGGGGTAGTGCAATGAAGGCCAGGCCCGTGGCCAGAGATTTCTAAATACGGTTGAGATTCTAGTGACCGATTTCTTTTCGAGGCATGAAATGAATTCAAGTGAAAGTTCATTGATCCATTAAAGTGTTTCTGATTGGGTTAGAGATGTCCCTGATTGTCAGGGGTGGCTCTGAAATTTCTAGAAATCAATATAAGGTCTCCTTGTATCGATGGTTGAGAGAATCGGTAAGTGTCCGGGGTTGGATCACTGCGAGAGGCTAAGGGCTTGTTTTGTGATGAGGATTAGATAGATCAAATGCTAGAGGTTCTAAAATAAGCGTTGTCCGAGGAACGATTTCAAATTTTGAGGAGTTCACCTCGGGTTGCAAGTTCGAGGCTTGTTAAATTTCGAGGACGAAATTCTATAAGGGGAGAGTTGTGAGGTTTTGGATTTAAGAACTTGATAATAATGAGGTGATTAGTATGTTAATGATCAATACTAATCCTATGGGATGATTAAGGTTTGCATCTAAGAAAAATCGGGAAAGTTATTCGGTCCGGGCATTGAAGCCAAAGAGGGTCTTGCGCCTTGGCGCTCGGTGCCGTGGCTCGAGGAAAAAACCAAATCAAAGTGGCGGACAGTCGTGGCATGGTCGCTCACGCCGCCTCCAAAGCTCCGCCGAGCGGCGGCCTTGAGATAAATTCACGCCGCACCTTCGTTTTTCCTCATTTTTGCACGGGCCGAGGGTTTTAGAGAGAGAGGGGCGAATCGAGAGAGAAGGAATGAGATCGAGCCCGAGAGTCCGATTCCCGCCCGAGAGCCGTGTATAAAGGTGAAAGTACGCGTCGAGGCAAGTGTTCTCATATCCACTTCGTTCTCTTCGATGTTTTGTGTATTTTCGCTGGGTATTTTGTGTCGATACCACTGGAAACGTTAGAATCTCGAAACCCATGCCTCGAGGTCCAAGAAAATGTTGTTAGTTGTCTGAATCGTGTCCGATTCGCCCGGGTGGATTTTACCAAAACCCTAACCTACGGAATTTTGGGGGTTTCCCGTTTCCCGGCCTCGTATCATGAAATTGACCTCAAAATTGAAATCCCCATGTCCTAATGATGTATATAGGTCGGCCGCGGGTCCGATCATGCACGTTTGGACCCGTTCGTGGCGTCCGAGCCCATTAAATGGGCGCTGTTACTGTTCACCCGAGACCAAAGGTGGATTTTGCGTGTTGTCACCTTCGTGAAATGATGAAATGATCCTAGAATATGAATCCCCATGTCCCAATTGTGTGTATATATCGACCGGATGCCGAATCCCGTAAGATTTGACCCGCTCGTGGCATCCTAAGCCTTAAAAGTTCCCGTTGTGGATAATCCGAAAATGAATGGGAAGTTGCATACTTCCACCCTCGTGATAAGTTAAATCGAACCCAAATGTGTGATCTTGTGTACAAAGTGTACGTACGAATCCACCGGACGTCCGATCTCCAAGTATCGAACCATGTACGGCGTCCGAGTGTTCAAAAGGAAATCCGATAATGTTTACTTGAAATAAAATGAGAAATGTAATGTGATATGCCTTCAAAATAGTTGTGAAAGTAACCTTTAACTGATTAAACGTAAATATAAGCCCCGAATGTGAATCCGTGTGCTGGAGGCAGGGGAATGAGTCTCGGAGGTTCCAAAGTGACTCGTGATCGTTTGAGGTATGAATTCTAATCTCTACTGTGAACTTGGATTGATTGTTGTAATTAAGGGAACTGGATCCCGAAGGAAGTCGAATTGAACTTGTGATGTTTTATTGTGGATTAAGGGAATGGAGTCCCATTGGATATCGTGAATCGAGTAAGTAAATAAAAGGGAATCCACATTGTCCATTGTGATGGAATGATCTCCCAGATGGAGATGTATGTGATGGGAATGGGATTTCCTGAGTTGTGAATGTGTATGGCAAATGTGGATTTCCCTCTCCAAGTGTTGAACCTAATCTTAAAACTAGGACCCTGAGTCGTATGGGTAGTATTCTTTAGTATATCATGTCCATCGCGGTGTGAACCCAAGGAATACTTGGCCACGTATTCCGGCCGCTCGCGGGAGCGGGTGATGTCCGTGGTACGCTTTAGGAAACTACTGTGGAAGAACGAGGATTGCCCTGGATCCCGGGGGTGTGGGGTGTGTCTGTTGACGCTACATATTGAGATGTAGTCGTTCAGGATGATTGCTGCATGGATGCAACCGAGGGTCGTGGTGCTACCGACCTAAAATAGTAGCCGGGCTTTAATGTAGCGAACACATTCCCCTGTCCTCGTTCTCTCGCACGTTGGTTAGTACGGTCTACTAGCCGGGTTCGCAAAGACGATGTAATAATGAAAATGAATAATATCCACCGATGAACGGTGTGAATCTAGTACACTTTAATGAGAACCGAATGAAACCAAGATTCAAGATGTAATCGTGGGAATCAAGTGATTCTGATTAATGATCGACCAATGTAATCACGAGAATCGTAGGGAATCGTGTGATTCCCGTTGTTTCATGTTCTCTCTCTCGCTTGATTTTGAGTATTTGTTTCTGTCCCTGTTCCTATTCTTGTACATGCCTTGAGAATTCTTTATGATTACATTTGCTGAGCTGTTAGCTCACTCTTGCAGTTGATGTTTTTCCTTTCAGATGAGAACACTTAGCCGATGCCGGATAGATAGAGCAAGGAGAGAAGCTTGCTTAATGAGACTGGGTCGACGGCGAAAGTCTTGAAAGCTTTGGACTCGAGTTGATCGATTTTAAGCGGCCACTTAGAGTTGGGCGTGGCTCATTATTGTTATTGTTTTAAGGTCTTGTTATGTTTCCGCATGTATGATGATTTAGTTATACTTCCGTCTCAGATATATATGTTTGAGTTTTGTTTCATTTAGATGGCATCTCTCTTGATCCAAAGATAGTAGGTAGTGTCATCATTGGAGCCATGGATGATATGGCATGTGTGATCCCTGTGGCGTGTTGTAGGCTTTGAGTTAAGCCTTTTGATTAGTTGTGTGCTTGTACAGATATTTAAACAGTTGTATTTTTTATTTTCGTCTACTGCGAGGAAAATCGGGCCGGATTTTCCGTAGAATCCATAGGTATTAATTATGGACTTTGGTTTATTGCCATTGACGGAGTTTATTCGATGGAGAATAATCTGCTCCGCCACACCCATGAGCGGTCTCAAACCTCGGCATCCGAGCGCCCAATAGCGGTCGTACTAAACCTTGGTCATCCAAGTGGCCCATAGCGTCTCGAAACCTTAGGGGGCAGAATGGCACACGCGACGACCTCCTTTCGGGAGCAAGAATCGACCAACGACGATCGAAGGAGAAGCATTTCTTCTCCAAATTGGCAGCCCAAGTCTTCACTTGAACGGCGCCACCAGTCGGGTTCTTACAACTCACCGCGTCAGCTTTAAGGATCTACTCAAGTGCAAACTAGCCAACCGAAGTTGGCTACCCCACGCACTCAACCTTCTCTATGAAGGGATGGCGTGATTAAACAATAAACGAAGCGTTCCTTCTCTAACATCGACGCCTAAGTTTTAGCTTGGACAGCACCGCAAGGTCAAGTTAATGCAACCACCGCCAAGCCCTGGGGCTCGCCTCCTTAGGCAACTAAGCAGGGTCAATGGCCAACCAAGTCACGCCCATACAACGAACACAAAGCAATAAAGGCAATGGACGCTGAGCAGAAGGAGTTTCAATTTCATTAAGTATGTTTCGATTTACATGCTATTCAAAATAATAATAATAATAATACAAAGCTTTGGTGGTCACCCACCTGGGCCGTCTCGAGGCTCTCCCACCGATCTTCTTTTCGATTGCGCCAAGGGTTTCTTTGGTTGATAAACTCCACCGGGAAGTCCGAGCGATCAACCGCGCAACACGGCGTCGAATATTGAGCCCCTCCAATGGCCGGGCATGTAGTGCGCCCTCAACCTCATGAGGGGTCATCCATGAGGCCAACTCGTTCTCTGAGGCGGCGGCTCAATCTGCGAGGCGTTTGTTGCTCGCTCCCAGTCGATCATCCTCTTCCTTTAGGCGAGCAACCTCGCCTTCAGCTCGCCACCTCCGCCTTCGCCGCATTCTCTGCCTCCACGCCCGCCATAATAGTCTTCGAGAGCACTGCCTCGCTCACGGAGCTCTCCCGAGGCGGCTAACTTGGCATCCAGCAGGCTATTTCTCGCTCCTTCTCGGCCTAGTGTCTCGTCACGTTGCACCATTGCCTTAAGAAGTGTAGAGGCGACCTTGGGCCGCACAAACGACAACAAATGTACAGAGTGTTAGAAACCTTGAAGGGACGAAGAACGGGAATCGACCGCCAAGAATCATACCTCCAAATGTCCTCAGGTCCCTTTAGGCCTCGGCCTCGGACTCGTGCTCGTGCGGCGAGGACCAGGGCATCCACCCGTGTCGAACACGCCGCCGCCTCATCTAAAATGCTCTCCAAGAGCTCATCGTCCTCAACAAAGAGCCGCCCGGGCTCCTCTTGTAGCCTCGAGTCGATGCCACGGGCTCCCTCCCCGGCCGCCCTCGGAGCAATCACAAAAGAATCGAGCCCCACGATTGACTCCGCAGCCAGAGTCCGCACAACCGCCTCGTGAGCTGGCTCTAAGGTCCCACCACCCAGCGCCCGGAGCCACCTTAGCGGTGTGTCAGGGCCAGACCATGCCTCCGGCCTCCACCGCCGCCCTCGATGGATTTCTCCACCTGCAGGCCACGATCCACCGCAGATCCCGGCCGCCACAAGGTCCATCTGCGATGGGGACAATGAGGACGTAAAAGTAGCCCTCTCAACGGCTTCCTCCGAGGACCTTGAATGGATGATCACACCCTTAGAGTCCTCGGGCCTCGACATCTTAATCGGAGGCCGCGACTTTTGAACTGGAGATAGCGGCCCCTAGTTAACTTTCTTGGACTCTATTCGGGAAACCAAAAAATCCCGTTTAAAGTCGCCGGGATTCTTATTTATCTTATCAAGCAGCCACTCATAAGCGGACGAATCCGCCGAGACGGGCGTCCCAAAGTAGACCTCCCGGAATCGTGCCCCAGCCTTTTTTGGCAAGCGGCCACTTCTCCGACATTCTCTTCACGAAGAAGAACCAGCTTTTCCAGCTTCTTCAACGAATCATGGATGGCCGAGCTAATTTTTATTCCTGGCAGGAGTGAGCGATATCCACTCTCCGCCTCGAATTACTTTTTAAAGACAACCCTAACACCACATCCTAAACTTTTGCCAAACTTTCGAGCAAAAAATACACAAAGTGCAGAGATACCTCACCGCATTGGTGAAGTTGGGCGATGGGAACTCGCAGAGCCTTCATGATCGCTCAATTCCTCCTCCAAAGGCAAGCGGAGGCCGCTCCTCAGTGAGAGCCTCGTAAACGGTGATGTAGCCCTCTCGGTGGAGAAAAGGCTTTGTCGCCGGGCGCTTGGAACCTTCCAAGCTATCTCTTTAGGGATGTTATATTCGACGACAAAGCCTTGATATCGTCTCTCTCGGATCGATGAAAAATCCGCCACGGAAGCCATGATCGTAAAAAAGTTTCGTGGTGTCTTCAAGGGTTTGTCTCGAGAAATGGGAATGAGGAAGACGAAGGAGGCGTAATCGATTTCAAAAAACTAAGGAAAACTTATGCCAAGTATGCAAAGGACGCCGCGACCCTTCCACGCATCACCTCCTCATTCGACCCCACGCCCAAAGGACGGACTCCCACACGAAACCCCCACAATGGCACTGCCGGGGACCGCCACGTGCCGCCACTCCACTCGACCCCGCCAAAGGACGGATCTCCGCGCGACACTACCTAGATCTCCTTCCAACCAAAGGAGGACACGCTCACTTTCGCCTTTGGCACGGCAAAAGTCAGAAATCATTCCTGAATCGACTCAAGGACGGTCAACACCTCTGAACTCCCAATCACCATGACGCCAACAACAATTCAGTACTGAATCGACCAGACGGTCAACAATTTCCGGTACTCCGCACTGACCAGACGGTCAACAATTCCGGGTAATCCTAATCGCCAAACGTCAACGATTCCTACTGCCCTCCTTCACTCTTTTTATAAGTCTCCACAAGATTCTCAAAGTAAGAAATAACATCCCATCATGAACATAGTGGAGGCCGTAACTGACCACCAAAGACGGGGGCTAAAGATGGTACACCAATAATGGGCCGCCCAAAGAAAGGTCAATCTAAGCCTGGGAAGGCCGGCCAACATTTCTAACGGCTAAGGAAGACGGGCCAGAATCGAAGGCCCAAGGACGGTCAACGCTGGGCGCTGACCATCCCAGCGCTAACTTGCTTCACAAACGGTCAACTCGGGCGTCACTTCGCTTTGTCGGGCTTTTAGAGGCTTTGCAACAAAGAATGGGCCTCTTCCATTCTCGCCCACACCCCATCGCTTGATCGCCCACAACTCTCCCTTCGCTTCCACGGCGCCAACAAGCCGACGGGCCAACTCGTGACGCCGATCATCTCGCTTCCCTACAAGTCGGGGCCCAAGCAAGGCCCTTCTACGAAGAATGGGCCCGACCACTCAAAGCCCATTGCCCAAATGGAGGCCAACGACGACGCCTTTCATGAGGGCGGCCAATAAGACGCAGACGGTCAACCTGTGCGGGGCCACCGTCCGCGCTCCGCACATTAGGCCCCAAAAAGCCTTCCAACAATAACGGGCAAGACCCGTTTAGGCCCATCACTCATAAAAAGGCCAGCCACGATCCTCCAATGATATTCCACGATCTCAAAGGAAATATCAGCAAGATTGGCACCCTTCAAATAAGGAATGCGCCAGATCCTTCCAACTCCTTACTGTGCCAAGGAACCTCAACGGTAAGGAAGGAGGCTAACTTGGAAAGTGGTTGACCACTTAAGGAAACAATCCTCCACAATTGGGCAACAAGCGCTAGCCTCCGTAGGAAGGCTGAGCCGTGGATCCTGGGACGATCCTCCCTTCCAAAGAAGGAAGATCGCCACCTTGCCATAAAAGCCCGGATCCACCATCCAGGCATGCTTGGATGCTTCTTCCATACTTACGTACTCTCTCTTTCAAGCTTAGACTGAGACAAAACCCTAAGTGCTCAGAGACAAGCTCTGGTTCCCAAGCCTAAACTCTCAAACACAATCCAACCCAAGGCAACGAACGGGTCTTTACACATGTTCTCTGGCTTTTCCACCATCTGCATACGAGAAAGGACTTGCGCCTTTCTCGACATCCGGAACAAGACACTCCATTCCCTCTCCCACCGCTTTATCTCATTTTCGCCCTTTCCATCAAGGTCAAGCCATCGACTTTCAGCGCCGGAGTGTTTTCGGTGGGATTACATCCCGCCGTTAACGCCGACCTCTTGTTCATTTTAGTGCGTGTGCGCAGATTCGTGATCAGTGAACTGGAGCCGCTTAAACTATCCAAAGAATCCGAATGCTCAAGTCGGATCTAGGTACGCATCAATAATATTATGCTTTAATTATTTAAAATTATTTAATGACTTGATGTAACGTCTACATATTTTGATTTAAATTTATTAAATTTTTTATTCAAATGGGTCATTATAGAGGACAATTGATGAGCTAGTTAATTATAGGCCAGCTTAGGTTAATTTTATGAAGAGGCAAACGTATTAGATTCGCAGTATTTTTGAAAGAATATTGTTATACTTTTTTCATCAATAGGGAATGCATTTTTTCAATACTTTGAAATATTAGTTGGGATTAATACGATTTTGTTATGTGTTTACACGTGTAATTACAAGGTGAGGAATTAATTAATCAGTATATTAAATATTGAGATAATAAAATTAAATTGAAAATAGAAATTCTTTAACCTCTTCTAGCTCATTTTTCAAACTATATTATCATGCTAGCTCATTGTGCACCTAGCATTAAATTGTTCCATCATGTTTGACATTAGCAAAATTAAATTGTGATTCATGGTTCTTGCCCCGATCTGTCGGATTGATTTGCCTTTTCTTTCACCCGGGCTACTCCTTATGCATGTATATGCACTAGTTCTATCCTATTATATAACTTGGCAATTAAGTAGGAAGAGGAGAATTTATTGGAGATCTCGGTCCATCATCACAGCCGCCCATTCTTTAATGATTTCCCATATGGTTCTCATTCACTTTATTAACGTGGTGGAACGCATCTCGTACGTGGGTGCCCGATTTCTCCCTATATTTTCACACTTGAATCTTGACTCTATTTGAATGAGGATTCTTTTATGCATCTTCGCTAGATGAATTCTTTTATACAAATTTTGTGATAAAAAACTAATTTATTTAATTAAAAGTTAGGTTAAAAAATGATAATAATATGTATAATTAATTAATTAAATTAAATTAATTATTATAATAATATAAAATAAGCTTATAATAATAATAATAATAACAATATTATTATTATTATTATTATTAGACAATTTATAGCGCTCGATATATATATATATATGTATATCTCTCTCTCTCTTTCAATTCCTCTCGATGCTTCGCCCGTCTCAGTATCCGCATTGATTTCGAGGTCTCCCTATAGAATGGCCCCATGTGAGTTAAAAGAGTTAAAGCAACAGTTGCAAGATTTGTTAGATAAAGAATTTATTAGGCCAAGTGTCTTGCTGTGGGGCGCTCCGGTACTTTTTGTGAAGAAGGATGAATTGATGAGATTCTGTGTCGACTATCGAAAGTTAAATAAGATTACGATCAAGAATAAGTAGTCCCTCCCGAGGATACATGATTTGTTTGGTTTGCTGGAAGGTGCTATGGTGTTTTCTAATATTGATTTGAATTTGGGGTATTATCAATTGAAGATTAAGCGGAGGAATGTGCCTAAAACGGCTTTCAGGACGCGGTATAGCTATTATGAGATTTCAGTAATGCCATTTGGGTTGCTGAATAAGCAGACAACTTTTATGGATTTCTATCGATAACATCCTGATTTATTTGAAGAGCTTTAGGGAGCATTAGTCCCAATTGAGGACTACATTGTAGATTTTGAAGGAAAGACAGTTGATTACCAAATTAACGAAGTATGAAATCCGGTTAGATGAAGTATAATTTTTTGGTCATATTATTTCTAAAGACGGTATATTTGTGGATCCGAACAAAGTGAAGGTGGCGGCTGATTAAGAGAGACCGACTAATGTCGCAGAGGTACGGAGTTTCTTGGGTCTACCCGGATATTATAGGCAATTCGTGGAGAAGTTTTTGAAAATTACAGTGCCTCTAATTGGTTGACGCAGAAGCAAACAATCTTTGTCTGGGATGATGAATGTGAGAAAAGTTTTTAGGAGTTGAAAAATATAACCGTAATAGAATGCTTTCTCTTTCAAAAACTGATGGTGAATGTACCCAGTTCATGGCAGAGGTTAAGCAACTGATTATGAATCATTTCCAGTGCCTTCTGGGGATTGGCAGAGAACTTCAATGGCGGTATTGGAGAGGGTTCGTTTGTATATCCATAATACTCTTCCGCCTTCGGTTAAAGAGGATCTGTGTCTTCCAGTGACCGCAGAAGAAATTCATAAGGCCCTCCTGTCCATTGGGGATTCCAAAACTCCAGGGCCCAGTGGATTTTCTTCAAAATTTTACAACGAATCCTGGCCCATTATAGGTTCTTTGGTGGTCGAGGCGGTCTAAGATTTCTTCTCTAACAAAAAAATCTTAAAACAGGTGAACGCAACTCTCATTAGCCTTATTCTAAAGGTCAAGTCACCTGCCAAGGTAATCGACTCCGGCCCAATATCCTGTTTCAATGTGATTTACAAGATCATCACGAAGATTCTTGCCGACAGAGTTCGAGATACGTTGCCTCATTTGATGGATAAATGTCAAACAGCATTTGTGGGTGGTCGACACATTACTGTTAATATCACGTGAATCGATATGATATATTAAGATTTTTTTTACCAAAATCCTATTATTGTTAAGAAAATTGATTAAATTTTTTACCAAAATCGTATTTCTTATTGAAAAAAGTAAGATTTTTATTACCATGTGAATTAATAAATGTATATCATATTATCTGATTATATCTTGATATGAGATCAAAAATTTTTTTTTGCTTATTAAATATATTAAGATTTCAATTTTCTATTTTTTTACATGAAAGGGATTTAGCCTTTCCTAAATATATTAACCAATAAAAAGAAATTCACACTGAAAAAAAAACCATTACTATTTCCTAACCAGTATTTTCATTTACGTTTAAGATATTATCAAAATAATATTTTAATAAATCTCATTATAATATATAATCATAGTTAGAAATTTATGTATATTATTATCATAATAATTATGATATATTGAAGATATGTTGAAAATATATTAAAGATATTATCATAATAATATCTTAATAAATCTCAGCGTGATAGCTTATCATAATTAGAATTTTACGTATAATTTTTTTAAACTTTAGATTTTTGTTTTAATGTTTTTGTGAGAAAGGAATTATACGTGTATTTAATTATCACTAATAAAATGACTATAATTATATCATAAATAATAAATTAATTAATCTTCTATCAACAATAAATAAATAAGTATAGTATATATATATATATATATTGATGTGTCATAGGGTCCGGATTCTTTGGTGGATTAGGGAGCCTTTAGTTTCTCGGCTGTATCAGATCTCGAACAGGTCCGTTCTTCACTCTCATTAACCTGGGCACTGGGCAACACAAATTACAAACAAGCAGTCAGAGGTAGGCAGGATACTCTCTCCTCAAAAATATTTTCGACGTTTAAATTAAAAATCTTTCTCAATGAAAGATATAGGAGTGAATGTGAGTGCAGCGGGGGATGGATGAATGCATAAATGTTGGGTGTGTGAGCGATTATGGGAGGCTTGGCATCTTATATCGCACCGCTGGGAGTGGCTCACTATAGTTGTTCGGTTGAGGCTTTTTGGATTCATTTTGATGAGTGTTAATTTGCTCAATTGAAAATCCTTCCCTTCTTACTGAAAGAAGAGGTATATGTAGACTCCATGAAGGAGAACCTTGGGCATGAGAACCTTCGACATGTCGCAAGTCAAGAATCATTCGCCGGAGACTGTTGACGGTGGCCAGTGATATTAGTTATAGCCTTGTGGTGGCGTGAGGACAGTCTTCCGACGCAGCTGGCTCGAGCTTATTTGACCTTACCTGCAGCTGGCTCGAGCTTATTTGACCTTACCTATATTGGCAGGGAGGCTGCCGGGACAGCATTTGTTACAGCTGGCCAACGTTGACCTTGCTTCTCATTTGCAAGCAGCTTGTGATGGCAGCGACAGGGACGCAGGAAAAGCTGATTAGCTGCAGCGTCTAGGACTCAGCACACCTTGTTCTCTCGCACGTCTAGGCTGGTCCTCGTAAACTAGACTCCTCTGCTGATAGGTGTCCGTCTCCCATCTGGGCTTAATCAATCCCGGCCCAATTCAGCATTGGACCCAATATATATATATATATATAATAACTATTAATTAATTGTTCCAATTTTTGAAGGTTTGAGTTTGGTAAAGTATCGAAATCAGATAAAAGATGGACCCTTCTTGTAAAAAGTTAGAGAAGGGGTTGTTTTTCATATTTGGAGTGTTTA
Source organism: Nepenthes gracilis (assembly GCA_033239525.1). NCBI lineage: Eukaryota > Viridiplantae > Streptophyta > Magnoliopsida > Caryophyllales > Nepenthaceae > Nepenthes > Nepenthes gracilis. The sequence goes on from BSYO01000020.1 coordinate 5,777,209, forward strand.
TTTTTAAAAGGATTGTTATAATTTAACTATTTTTAAGAAAATATTAAAATTCTATTCAAAATCAATTATTAAATATAATTATCTATTTAAAAATAGATGGTACAGTCTTGAAGAATAATGATTTTATCTCATTAAGAGATAGAGATTCTCTCATCCCATCAAAATAAAACTGATAGTTATAAAAAAAATTAATTTTTATTAATTTCAACTATAACTAATGTTAGAAAGATAATTCTAATCATTCTTAAAATATTATTGATGATATAATATTTCATCTAGTGATACATACTGCTAAGCCTTTGATTCATGGTTGCCGCGATTTGACAGTGAGCCTTTCTGATTCCTGAAGACGTGGTGACGCTCGAAGCAAGGGTCCTGTTTGTAATTTTGAACCCTGACTCGCACAAATAAAAACAATAAACAAGAGGTCAGAGGTCCGGCGAGATTTCTTACACCACGGCCACTCCGATGCTCAAGTCAGCAAGTTCCCACAATAAACGAAAATGACGCACGCTATGAGCGATGCACGAATAGATGCTTACAAATCGTGAGTGATGCGTATGCTTTAGTATGGAGAATGCAATGAGCAGGTTATGGAAGGCCTGGCTTCCTTAATGCACCGCGATGGGTCGCTGACTTTCCCGTGGCCTGAGTAGACTCGGGGATGGTGATCGTGAGAGAAGTGGATTAGCTCGTGTCAAAAGGAAGTGAGTTTGTTCTCAGTTTCAGCTCTTTCTCTTTTGTGATCTTGTTCAGAGGAAGTAGGATCGACCAAATCGATCCTTTCTCTCGTGGGGAGAGAGCTCTTATAGCTCATCCCCTATTGACTCGGGGCGCTAGAATGCCGCTTGTAAGGGGCTTTGCTTTTGGTCGCTGCTGCCGATCACGGCCATGTTTGGGCCGTTGTTTTGCCGTAGAGCTCCCCGGGACCGCCGCCATACTTGGTTTCTCCCGAGCGAGATTGGGTCGGCTCACGGCGGGCGGCTGCGAAAGCCATTGGCTGGCGCTACCAAGCCCATTGGCCGGCTTCTTCCTCCTTTCGTCGGTTTTTCGGCAACATTAACGCGCACGAGGGTTCTTGTGTCGCCTTCTTCTGGCCAAGGCCACGTGACGCCTCCTCGCGCAGATTGGGCCGGGCTTGTCATCCTTCACAGGCCCTAATAGCTTTTCGTGGGCCTTGACAGTGGGCCTTGACAATCTTTCTTGGGCCTCGATATGGGACCCAACACATACTATTACTTATAAAATATAAATAAATATATAAAATTCACTTCATTTGAAAATTTTTTAGTGGTATCTAACGATATATTCTACATAGTTTTTGATAATTATAAGTATAAAGATTAAATTTAAAAAATTCGTGTAATGTAAAATTGTGTCAAATAAGATCTAAAAATACAAATATCTAAATATTTTATAATATTGCTGAATTTCGTTCCTTTTTCCCTCAACAGCCACTTGTAGCTATTTCCGAAAGTCTCTTATAAGTGACCTTGTGAAACGCAAGCATGCACTCCTCCTCTACAATCTAATCTCTTCCGCTGTAATCTTTCCCAATGAAATCGCCATGGCTTTCAACGATGATCAGATACATGAGCTGTTTTTATGGCTTCCGAATAAGTCACTGCAACGGCTTTTGACACTGGAGAATGTCAAGGAAATGCTGTAACATGATTCGTACCTCGAACCTAAATCCACCACCCTTTAGAAGGATCAAGGTGATAGTTTGGCATAACTTTTTAATCCTTTTGATTTCTGTGAAAGGTGCCAGCGGCATTGACATATTTCCTTAATCTACCACCCTCCGGCGGTCATGCAGCGTACCGGTTGAGATGGTTGTGGTGCTGCGTGAAGTCAATGTTTTTTTTTTATTTTTGCATCTCAATATCTTGTTCATGAACTGTTTGATTCGAGAAAGTCAGTTATACACACAGCCAAAGTCATGCAAAAGATGGATTTTTTTATTATTATTGTTATAGTTTTGATAATATGATAATTCTATTTTTGACATAATTCACATGATTTTGTTAGAATCTTATATTTTAGTATGTAGTTAGTCATAATTATATTACAATTGAGTTTTTTATTTGATTTTAGGGTATTATTTTTACTATTTTCATATTGTGTGATATAGCATTTATCAATTGATATTAAATGGCGCCAAATCAAAACATGACAAGCTAGTGTCATGCAAACTGATGTTCGATCAATGTCGAAACATAATGAGACGTGCAAATATTACATGATATGCAGTTATAACAACTTATATTTCCTATTTATTGATTTTTTTTAAAGTTTTGTCTTTCTTTTGAAGGATTAACTAATATAATATAGTGAGACTCAAAACTAAATAATTATAAATTTAGAATAGTAATTAAATATTATTATTGTTATTACGATTTTTAAATATAACATCTTTAGTCGAATATGATTGTCTAATGTTGGGGGCTATATGGTGAAAATGGAATGTCACCCCTGTATCACCAAATTTCACGCATTTATGAACAATTCAATGTTGAGGATTTAAAAATAAAAATATATATTTTTTAATTTTTATAAATATTAACATTTATAAAATATGTAACCTAATATAAATAAATAATTTTTTTAAAATTTTAATTTAGAAAGTTTAACCATAAAATTTTATCATGACAAGGCATGTTATACATGAAACTTTATTAATCTCACTTGGCATGGGTTTGCTTCCCCTAGAACCTAACTTTAGTGGGGTTCTTGTCGAATTTGTCACCTATATCACTCTAAGAGAGATACTGTTTCGATCCATATTAATCATACCCATCTGATCAATATTAAAAATTTGAGATCTTTCTTTTTAAAAAATTGATTAGCAGTCTTAAAAAAAAATAATATACTCTTTTAATCAATATGAAATAATCATTATTAAGAGAAGTTAAAAGCTACCTTTTTTAAAAGGGTACGTTTCCTAATGTCGGACCCTATCCTTTATTTTTGTGCACCACTTGTTTTCTATGGATTTTTTAGCATAATTTAAGAACAAATTAAATTAAATGTATAATGAGTCAAAATATTTTGATTTCTTTTAAGAAAACAATATGGTCAACTCTTTTAATGAATTACCTTTACTATTTATAATAGGTAATAATTTATAAGGTTTTGAAAACAACTCAATTTTTTTTTAATTTTTTTACTAAAATCCTATTTCTTGTTGCGTCCCGGGTCCACGGTTGTCGTACGGATTAGGGAGCCTTCGGATTCCTCTACGCGCGGCGGCTTCGGAAGAAGGGTCCGGTCTCCGTCTCAATAAACCTGAACCTACACAACACAAATAATAAACAAGAGGTCAAGGACCCGGCAGGATTTCTCCCACCGAAACCGCTCCGACGCTCAAGTCAGCAAATTCTCGCAATAAACGGAAATGGCGCACGCCAAGGGCGGTGCGCGGGTGTATGCCATGAAAGCGTAGGGTGCTTGTGCGGTGATGTGGAGAAATGCAATGAGCAGGTCGTGGAAGGCCTGCCTTCCTTAGTACACCGCAATGGGTGGCTGACTTTCCCGTGATCAGAGTTGATGCTGGGGTGGAGAGTGAGCTAGCTATCGCCATTGGAAGTGAGGTGGTCCTCAGTTCCAGCTCGTTACTCTCGTGGGATCGAACAGAGAAGGGAGCTAAAGAGTCTCGACTCCTTGATTTCTTCGATTCTTAAGAGGAAGCTAGCACGAAGATGCTCAAAGAGAAAAGATTAGAAGTTCAAAATCGTCCCTTTCTCTCGGGGGCCGAGGCTCTTATACGCCTCTTCCTGGATTTCGGGCGCCAGTGCCTGCTATGCGAGGGGTTATCTAGCCTCCGGTCAATACGGATCATCGGTCACGCGGTGGCTATGCGCCAGCTTACATGTGCTTCGCGTTGATGGCCACACCCGATTATTCCTGCACGAGGATGGGCCGCCCGCAGCGGCCAAGGCGTGAGCTGCCAAGGCCGCACAGATCGGGCCGTTTCTATTGGGCAGCCTTTCCGTCCCTCGCCGATTTCCCGACAGCCAGTATTAAATGCGCGCGGATGAGAGACGTTGCGTTTCGCCAGCGTAGCTTTGCAGACGCGTTTCTGGACACTGGCCGGGTCATCTTCCCACGTGGGCTCTTGGACTCCTTATGGGCCGCGATTCTCATCACGGGCCTCGGTCAACTCTCCATGGGCCAGACATGGGACCCAACACTAGCCCCCATGCCTCGGGCCGCCTGGCTCGGGCCCGGTATGTCCTTTGGGCTCATTCCGCACTCCCGCCCTTCCTCAGGCCGCCGCCTTTGTCGCTTTTCGAAGTTCGCGCTTTTCCTAGGAGCCGTGGCAAAGCTTGCCGCCATGGCTCGCCATCACTGCGGCGAGATTCGCGCGCCTCGAGTTGCGTCTGACCAACGGTTTCCCCTGTTATATGAAGGCCGTTTGCCGGATGCCGTGTTGCATTGGGTAAGAGGACGGTCCGCTCCTTGCCCATAAATAGTGGGGTACCCAAGCAAGTTGAGCTCATGCCTTAGCAGCCATTGGAGAGACGATGAGAAGATCCTGGCTTTCCCCGCCCTTAGCGAGTCCTCGAGAGGGAGTTGGATGGACCAGTCAAATGCTTGAAACTCTTGGTGGAGACCATTGTAGCCCTCATCCTACAGTTCGCCTTCTTTGCTAATAAGGGTGGCTCGGCCATTCTGCTGTCGTCGTGCGCTTCATTCCGGTCAGGCTCAAGCTAGCCTGAGCGACCCTGAGGATCCTCATGACCCCTTCACCTGTAAGGTGAAGGCTTTCACAGGAACTTCCCCGCGCGTCACGCCAGGGCGCTAACCGTGGAAGGATCGCGAGGTCAGTAGCCCTCCGTGGAATCTGGGTTTCTCACCCAATTTTCTCGGAGTGCCTTCCTGGCCTCGGTGCTTCCCGTGCCCTGGTGGATTGAACTCTTGCCACTTTCACCAGGGGATACTCTGCGCCTCCAAACCAGTAAGCTCGACGAACTACCGACGGCTTCCGCCGTGGGGATCTCATGTAGATCACGTTCGCGAAGCTCACCTGGGACATGGCACGAGAGCATACGGGGCTTCGCACCGTAGTCTTCTTTCGTCTTTCTCGCAGCTTTATCGTTGTAGACTTTGTACTTTGTAAGAAAGCATTGATTAATAAAATAAGTAGCTCCTTTTTGCCTTCATTTTCATCTCGTCTTCGTGCGTGTTTTCCGTTGCCGGGCGCTTTGCCCCGAAAGTCCACGTGTTATTCTGTGAGAGCTTGAGGGGTTTCACCAAGAACACGTCTCGGGGTGGCCGGCCCATTTAATTCCTCGGCGCGAGAGACGTCGCTTTGTTTTAGAAACACGCGAGATCTCAGGGGCCTTCCACGTGTCGAACCCTTATTGGCCACGCCTTAATACTTTCCGTCTTCTGGAATTGCCGCCCTTTCAGGAGAAAACTTGCCTATTTAAACACGCCATTCTCTCCCGAGGGCAGGCACTCGTTTTCTCTTGCATGTTTATTGGCAGTTTGCTCTTCCTGTGCGTATTTCCTTACTGTGAGATCGATGGAAGATACCTCTAGTGACACGGAGCTCTCTCTTCACGAGTCCGAGTTCGCCTCTCACGCCCCCTGCAGCCTGAGCCGACACTCGGGAGGGGCTCGCTCTGCCACTTGGCCGCCGCCCTTCTGAGCGGGAGTTCTCCGGTTTCGGGGGTCCTACGGCTTGGGGTTGTCAGACCAAATGGAGGGTTTAGAGCCCGCGTTGCACACTTCAAAGCGCCCGGGGCGACCGAGGCCGTGGCCGCACACCTCGGTTGGCGCTAACGTGGGGCGCGCAGCCCGGCATATTGGCACTCGAGAGAGAGGTCGAGCAAATCAAGCTGCAACACGAGGCCGAGGTAGCCGGGTCATGGGGCGAGGCCGTGATCACCGGCCCGATCGACGCCGATGTGGATGCGCAAGACCACAGATTGCGCGCCAAGAACAGATCGAGCGACTCAAGAAACGACACGAGGCTGAGGTCGCCGAGCTGAGGTCGAGGCTTCGGCCGGAAGGCGTGAACCCTGCCCTGGAGCGGAGTTATTTTGACGCCGTTAGGCTTTGCCGAAGGCTAGCTTCACTGGAGGATCCAAGCGTCCGCGTGGGGGTCCTAGATCCTCGTAACTCGCTCGCCAAAACCCGTGATCAGTTGGTGGATTATCATGTCCAAAACTCCTCCACTAGCTACTGGGACCATTAGCCGTTTTCGTCGTTGTCGTGCTCTTCTTCCTTCTTTGTAACCGTTATAATGGCGTTTGTTGGTATAATAAAGTCGTTAGTTTTTTGCACCGTTTTGCCCACCGTATTTCTTGTTTCCCGATTGATTTTTCCGTTTTGCACTATCGTGTGCTTCCTCTAGGGCTCCACTATCGTGAGCCCTTATTTAATGCGACGGCGCCAGCATGGAACCTTGCCAGACGGCTAAAGGGACGCGCCTGTCAGCTTGGCGCCTGGCCATCATTGCGAACGATTGGGATCCTGCGGTGCGTCGCGATGCCTTCACATGTCCCAATCGCCTGCGGCAGTGCCATTTTGGTTTCCTGCTTTTTGGCCTAGTGTTGCCTATTTAAACCAAGTGACGATCGTTTCTCCTCTTCTGCCGATTTATTCTTTGCACATACTTGTGACCTTTGAGAGATACATGGCGATAAAGAGATAGAGCTCTTCTTCTTCTCATGTTCCCAGAACTGCGCGCCATGGTGTTCACAACACCAAGTCGGTTTTGACTGCAGGGTACATAGCTTCGCTTATGGTCGACTACGGGCTTTCCAGCGACTGGAGCTACCGTGCTCCCGACGTGCTGGATAGAGCCAACGCCCCCCAGCGGGCTTTATCACGTTGTACGAGCACCACCTGAGGGGGCTTCGCCACTATCAACCGCACATCAGACGCAGCGGGTGGACACGCTGGGAGTCCCGATGGCAAGGCTGCATCCCAACGCCGTGCGCTACCTGGTATCTCTGCGTGCCGCTACCATCCATAGCTCGCTTCTTTTGACGCCAAGGCAAAATGGGATAATCTTCCTGCTTACTGAGTCGGAGAATTGGGTGTCGATGTCCCCCTAAGGTGGTTTCGCGCGCGCACCAACTCGACTCTTTGAAGGGCCGGAAGGAGCGCTCCTTCTTCGCAGAGCCCCCGACTCTACACCACCAATCCCGACGGGTGTGGGGTCCGATCTCGATTATTTCCAGGAGAAGCCAACTCCCGAGGACGTCCGCAGCGTAGAGAAGCCGATGGCTACTATCAAGTCCGAAGAGGCGAATTTCGATTGGTGGCTACTACCTTACCTCCGTCACATTCGAGACTGGATGGGGACCTTCCGGGCCGGGCGGCGGCCGGGCTGTGCAAGGAAGGTCTCGAGATATGGCCTCGCTTCCTCCACCGTCCGAGGGACTCAGGAGGAAAGCCGCTTGCCGCAGCAGTCGCCGAGCGGTGATGAGGACGCAGCGCCCTTAAGAGGCCGAGGGAAGCCGAAGGGACTTCCTCGAGGCGGTCCAGAGACGACCGCCGCCCTTCCGTTGGGCGGGAAGTCTGGCTCAAGAGGTCTCGCGCGCGCAGCCGCCAGGGGAGACCGCCAACTGCTTGCCGACTTCGATCGCGGGGACTAGCCGCCGCGAGGCTCGCGAGGTGGAGTCTCTACCCACCGTGATCCGTCCGGGTTCTACTCGCAGAGGTGACTTGATGATGTCGCCATTCCTGAGGGGCCGGAGGGGGTCGCTTGCCGCTGTCCCCGAGCCAGCTGCCGAGGCCGTGGACTCGCAGAGTCGCCGCCGATCTGTGGGAGCCCATTTCGGAGTATAGGCTTCCCGAAGATCTGGCCACACCTACAGAGGATGGCGCTGCTACCGCTTAATCCGGTGACAGCCGACGAAGGGGAAGCCGGACGCCCTCGTGGCCGAGCCCCCGAGCTTCCTTACGGCATGGGCCTTCGGCCACTTCTCCTCCACAGCGGTTGAGCCGAGCCCTGGGGAGAGGTCCTTTCCGGTGATCCCGCACGCTTTTCGAGTACGGCTCCTGCCTAGGTACGGCTGCTTCTACCTGACCTCCCTTTTTGGTTACATGCTTGGGAAGCGCTTTTTACATTGCTTCTTGCGCAGTCCCAGACGAGGTCAACCTTTTTGACGCTGCGTTATCCGTCTCCTCCTTCACCCGGCCATCGTCAAATGGAAGGGCCTGGCCGCATCTCTAAAAGAGGAGAATGGGCGCCGAGGCAGAGTGGCGCACCGGGAGGCCATGGTCGTCACCACGGGAGGGTCGCGTCACCCGCCAGCCGGAGACTTGGCTTGGCCGGTGTTCTCGCAGCAGAGCCACGGTTAAGGCTGAGACTCGCATTGGGACGGCATCCGCCAGGTCGCAGATCGCCTCCCTTGGCGGCTCACTTCCACAGTGGGCGTTCTTCATTCAGAAACGCCGAGTAGAAGAGGCATGTCGCCCGAGAGCTTCCCGAGGAGGCGGGTCCGTCAAGTCTCGCCCGATTAGTCTCGCTTTAGTTGGTTTTTGGGAGTTGTCTTTTGTCTTTTGTATCATATTTATTTTCCACATATGAATGAAAAGCGTCTTTTTCCACTTCGCGTTCGTGCTGCTTCTATTATAGCGTGTTGCTGGCTTCTAGCTTTTGCTTTGATCCGTTGGATTGCGTTTTGCGCTCGAATGTTGGGTTCTTTGGAGCCACTGTTGCTAAGGCCCTATCCAGGCGCCTTCTTACGTGGTGCTGCGTTCTTGAAGAGGAGGTCATCACGGCTCACGCGTTTGGGGGCTTGATCCGTGCTTGGACGCCGTCGCCAAGCCCCCGAGCATGAACAAGGGCCGCGAATGCTAGGCCACATAACCCGGACTCGTCCGTGACTTCGGTCGCGTATGATTACGGAGGTGTGTCGCCCCTTGGCTATAATCACCAAGTTGATGTCCTAGCCCACGACCATTGTGGGCGGGGTGTTCTCTTGTTTAAGAAGGTCGCCGCACGCCTACGATTTTTGCCCCTAAGGTTTCGTTTCGACCACGCCTGGGGACTTTAGAAGCCCTGGCCTAATGTTTTCGACCAAAATGCTGGTGTCGTGGGCTGTGCCCGTTGGATGGACCGTCTGGGTCCTTTGCTCAGCCTGCGGCCGGCCGCCCCTTGACCTGTCTAGTGCGGGGCTTGGTCTTTGGGTGGCCGCCGGCCGGGCCAAGGCCTTGGCTTGCCGCACGCATAAAGTCGTCCCTAGGCCACCTGGCGTAGGGACGGAGTCCTGGGACGGTCGACTTCGGACCGCCTGGCTCTTGGGCCAATGACTGGTTTTACGGACAGACACTTGTCCTCCCGACTTAGGGGCAGTCTAGGTCATTTGATTTAATAATGCAATGCATGCCATCAATCCACACAGATGAATATGCAGTATAACGGCAAGAGTGACTATGCTAATTAAAAGATAAAACTCATGTCCAAGCATTCATTATGATGCATGCGTGTGCGACTTACCTGGGTCGATGTTGCACCATTGATAGTACTTCCTCAAGTTGGCGGCGTTCCAGGTCCGCGGGACCAATTTGCCGTTCTGGGCGCGTAGCTTGTACGCTCCGCTCCGGAGGATTGCAGAGACGAGGAACGGCCGCTCCCACCCGGGGGAGAGTTTGTTCCTGTTCGCGGTCTTTCCCGCCGCCTCTACGCTCCGAATGACCAGATCTCCAACTTCTAGCGGGCGCGCCTTTACTCGTTTGTTGTAATACCGTGCGACCCGCTGCTGGTAGGCCGCGGTCCGTAGTTGCGCGGCGTCTCAAACTTCTGAGAGCAAGTCCAGACTTTCCCGGAGCCTTTGTTCATTGGTGGCCGGGTCGAAGCATTCGACCCGCAGGCTTGGCATTCCCACTTCTACGGGAACCACAGCCTCAACCCCAAAGCAAAGGTTGAAGAGTGTCTCCCTTGTTTGGGCTCTCTCTGCGTTCGATACGACCACAAGACGGACGACGGCTCCTCGATCAGAGCCCCCGCGCTTCTAACCCGGTTTTAATCCATGCAGCAACGAACGCGGTTGGTGACTTCGACACTGCTCGTTACCGAGGGTGCGCCACGGGCGTGTGTACCAACCTAATGCGAAGGTCGCGCAGTATTTCGTGAAGCGTTTGCCGAATGGGTTCGTTGTCGGCCACTACGACCTCGACTGGGATCCCAAAGCTAAACGATGATGCTGACGGAGGAACTCCGTCGCGTTTTTTTCTCCGTGATCTTTGGCGCAGGGACGGCTTCCACCCACTTCAAAAAAATTGATTCCGACGATCAAGAACTTCCTTTGTCCGGACCATTAGTAGTGGTCCAGTATGTCGAGCCCCCCATCAGCGAACGGCCATGGGGATTGAGGTAGTGCAGGCTCCGTGTTCTACCGGTGTGTCATGTTACCATGGACTCCGGCAACTTTCGTGATTTCCTACGACCTCCCATAGCGTCCCGCTTCATGGTGGGCCAATAGAACCCCTGTCGCATGACGTTGAACGCTAGATTCTTTCCGCCGATGTGCGAGCCGCACAGCCCCAGATGCACTTCCGCTAGCGCGTAATCGGCTTCCTCCGGCGTGAGGCACTTCAGGAGGGGAGCAGAGTACCCTTGCCTGTATAGCCTCCCATCCTAGACCGTGTACCATCCCACCGTTTTCTTGATTCGCTTAGCTTCGCTAATGTCGTCAGGTAGGGTTCCCTCAGTTAAGAACCTTACGTACGGTGCCATCCAGTTGTCTCCTATGTTGACCCGTAGAACGTCTCTGTCTTCGGCGTCGATGCTGGGTGCGCTCAGAACTTCCCTGGGCTCCCTCGCGTACTGCTCTATAGTCCTAGCGGCCGCGTCCGGGCGGCCGATCAAGCGTTATCCGATCTCGGGACATGCTCGATCTCAAACTGACCGAACTCAGGGATCAGTGCCCTCACTTTCGCCAAGTACCTCACAAGCTGTGGGTTCGAGACATCGAAGTTTTCATTCACCTGATTGACCACAAGTTCGGAATCACTACGCACGATCAACGACCGCACGGAGCACTCCTTCGCCAGTCGCAGGCCCGCGAGAAGGGCCTCGTACTCCGCCACGTTGTTAGTGGCCGGGAAGGCCAGAGTAAGGGAGTATACGATGTCCATGCCCTCGGGCGTTCTTAGCACAACGCCAGCTCCACTGCCTGCCTGAGTTGATGATCCATCCACGTTTAGAATCCACTCAGGGAGATCGCCGCCTACCATGCTCTCTGGGTTGCTATCTTCCTCTTGCGCTGGCGTCGCCGCTTCGACGATAAAGTCTGCCAGAGCCTGTCCTTTCACGGCTGGCCGGGTCCGAAATTCCAAGTCAAACTCCCCTAGTTCGACAGCCCACTTAACCAGTCTGCCGGACGTCTCTGACTTTTGCAAGATCGACTTCAGAGGCTGGTCAGTCAGCACAACGATCCGGTGTGATTGGAAATAAGGCTGCAGCTTCCGCGCCGCGTAGACGAGCGCAAGCGCCATCTTCTCAGTGTGCGGATAGCGAGCCTCTACGTCAGTCAGCACCCGGCTCATGTAGTACACTGGCTGTTGTCTGCCTTCGTGCTCTGCAACTAACACCGAGCTAAGGGCCGCTGCGGACGTGGCCAAGTAGAGGTAGAGATCTTCCCCCTCGTGCGGCGAGCTTAGGAGGGGCGCGCTGGAGAGATAGGTCTTCAATTCCTTGAAGGCTTCGTCACATTCCTCGCTCCATTTGAATCCCTGTGATTTGGTGCACCTCAGCGCCTTAAAGAACGACAAGTACTTTTCCGCCGACTTGGCGAGGAACCGCGAGAGGGCTCACTATTCGCCTGCTCACCCTTCTCGTACTTCTTTATCGTCCGCGGGGGATTCAGGTCGAGGATGGCCTTGATCTTCTCTGGATTGGCTTCTATGCCGCGTTGGGACACTATGAAGCCTAAAAACTTCCCCGAGGTTACTTCTAGAACGCATTTGGCGGGATTGAGCTTCATCCCATGCCGCCGGAGGACTCGAAAAGCCTCGTCTAGATCGTCGACGTGGCTACCCGCGACTTTGCTTTTTACAAGCATATCCTCGACGTATACCTCCACGTTCCGCACGATCTGTGCTTCGAACATTTTGTTCACAAGGCGCCCGATAGGTCACGCTGCATTCTCAGACCAAAGGGCATCATTTTGTAACAATACGTCCCTTGATCTCGCATGAACGAGGTGTGCTTCATCGCGTCTTGGTCCATCCGGACCGGGTTGTACCCTGCAGTATGCGCCCATAAAGCTCGGGAGTTCATGTCCGATGTGGAGTCCACGAGCCGTCAATTTCGGGAAGCGAAAGTCTTGGGGCGAGCCTTGTTCACGCCTCCTGGGAAGTCGACGCACATCCGCCACTTGCCGCTACTCTTCTTCACCAAAGACGACGTTGACAACCACTCCTGACATCGACTTCTCCGATGAATCCAACTGGCCCCGAGCCTCTTCACTTCTTCCCTGATGGCGACCATCTTTTCGACAGAATGGTTCCTCCGCTTCTGCCGAACGGGCTTTCGGCTCTAATCAAGGCCCAACTTGTGGACTATGACCTCGGCCGGTATCCCGGGCATGTCAGCGGGGATCCATGCAAACACGTCGGAGTTAGCCCTAAGGAAGGTAATCAATCTGCCTCGTTCTGCGGGTTGGAGGGATCTTCCCACGTTGATGCACCGCTCCGGCTCGAAAAAGTTCAGTGGGATCGCCTCGGTTTCCTCGCCGGACTGGGCTTGTTGCAGCGAGGCTTCGTCGCGGAGGTCAAGGTCTTCGTCCGGGTGACATGGTGCCACGGGGTTGATCTAGGATAGGTAGCACGTCCGTCCCATTTCCTGGTCTCCGAGGACTTCTCCCATGCCCCAGGGGGTAGGAAATTTCACCTTCAGATGCGGGATGGACGTCACAGCTTCGAAGGCGGTCAGGAAAGGTCTGCCCAATATGGCATTGTAGACGGATGGAAGGTCGACGACGAGCAACGCCAGCTCTCGCGTCATGAAGCGCGGGTGGGTTCCCATGGTGACTTCCAGCCGAACTATCCCTTGCACGGGGACTGGCTCGTTGTCCAAGCCGTACAAGGGTCCGCTTGCAGCTTTCATTTGACTTTGTTTTAATCCAAGTTTAAGAAAGGCAGTGAGATACAGCAAATTCTGAGAACTTTCATTATCAATGAAGACTCGTTTCAATTGGTAGTCATCCCCACCAGCTGAAACTAGGGCCGATACAACAAGGGGGTCAATATGGGGAGAGGTTACATGAGCCATGTCGTCGCTACTAAAGCTAATGACATCATTCCTAACCCCTATCTTCGCCCGCTTGTTCGAAGTTGCTCTCCGTTGCCCACGCCTTGTCCGCGGCCAGCCGGAGGAGACCATATGGACCACGCCGCGCCGCCGGGCTCTCCTGAGGTTCACTGCTTCACCGTCGGAGGGTAGCAGTGCTCCCGCCCGGGCTCTTCACGAACTGCTTCAAGTGTCCGCGCCGGGATCGGATCTTGATTTCCCGCCGCAGGTCCTAGCTTCTCGCCGAGTGTCCTGCATACAGCCGATGCACTGCACAATACTTCGTGTCGCCGCCGCCGGACCTCGGGGCGTTTTGGCCACTTGAAGAATTTCTCATCCTGGATCTCGCATCGGGATGTTTGCACGGGCCGTCATTTAGAGGGGCCGGGAGGCCTTGTCATGTCTTTTGGGCTCCTGGGTGGAGGCTGCCATTTGCTTCGCGCCCTCCGAAGCGCTGGCCGCAGTTGTCCCTCTTTCTCTCGCCGGATGCTGGGGGCTTCCGGGGCCGGCGCTCGCTCGGGCGCTTCGCCTGGGTGGCCTCTTCGGCCGTGATGTACGCCGGCGATGGTCTCACCTTCCTAAGGTCCGAGGCGCTGTGCGATGTGTGCTTGAAGAAATCCCCGCCAAGGTGGCGATGAAGGCGCTGAGTTTCACTGCCGAGAGATGAGGGATCCGCCGCGCTTCTAATGATGAAAACGGTCCAGAACCGCCTTCTGACTTTCATCCGACCTTTCATGAGGCGGACCAGATGCCATGGTTGCCTCTCCTCTCTTTGGCTCGAGGCGAACTGACTCAGGAAGCTATCAGCAAGCTCGTCAAACGAGCGTATAGAGTTCGGGGGGAGACCGTGGAACCAGAGCAACGCGTCCCCCCTGAGGGTGACGGGAAAGCACTGGCACATCGAGGCCTCGCTCGCCCCTTGCAGAGATAGGTGGGTGCGGAAGCAGTTAAGGTGGTCCATTGGGTCCTTGCTTCCGTCGTACCCCTCCAGGACTGGCATCTTAAACTTGCTCGGCAATGGCTGCGTCCGCAAGTCCATGGCGAAGGGCGATCTCTGGAGATCGGCAGAGGATGGCGTGGGCTTCTCCTTATGCAGGGTGTCCCACAGCACTTTGACTTTCTCCTCCATCGATGGATCCGTAGAGCCTCTTCGCGCATTAATGGCGTCGCGGAGCTCTGTGTTGCCCTGGAGGTGTGTCCGAGCTTGTTTGGGATGGCGACTCTCCGCCCGGGTGGCGCATTCGCCCGTTGGAACCTGCGGCCAGTGGCCTCCGTTGCCGCGTGAGTTGCGGGGTTTCGCCTCTCGTGGCTCTCTCCCGATCATCGCGGGCGGTGACTTTCGCTTTCTCCGGGTCATTCCTTACCATGTCACGGTAGTCTTCAGCGCTCTTGGTCGATTGGCTCGCCTCCCACGGCGAGTGGCCTCTCGACGCCTTTCTCTTTTGGAGGTGGAGGCCTGGGATGCCGGATGGGCAACCCCGGCCAGTAGCCTCGTGTTCTCCAGATATGGCGCGGAGAACTAGCTTCATGTCGTCCACGCCTCGGGCTGCGGGCGGCACGCCGTGCCAAGTTGATCGTTTGCCCAGGTTCCCAACGGGGGGAACTTCACTTTGGGCGACGGTTTCCATCGCCAGAACACTAGCTTGTGCTCGAGTGTTCACCATCTTCTGTTGTTCAGTAGTTGGGTGGGAAAGTGACACTTGGCTTATAGTCAGTTTTCCACAGACGGCGCCAATGTTACGTCCCGAGTCTGCGGTTGTCGTCGATTTGACAGGGGCGCCTCGGATTCCTCTACGCGGCGGCTTGAAGAAGGGTCCTGGTCTCCGTCTCCGGTGAACTCCGAACTCGCACAACACAAACAATAAACAAGAGGTCGAGGGTCCTGAGGATTTCTCCCACCAAAACCGCCTCCGACGACAAGTCGCAAGAAATTCCAGCAATAACGGAAATGACGACGCCAAGGGTGGTGCGCGGGTGTATGCCATGAAAGTAAGGGGTGCTTGGCGGTGATGTGAAGAAATGCAATGAAGCAGTCATGGCCGCAATGCTTCCTTTAA
Organism: Nepenthes gracilis; assembly: GCA_033239525.1. Classification (NCBI taxonomy): domain Eukaryota; kingdom Viridiplantae; phylum Streptophyta; class Magnoliopsida; order Caryophyllales; family Nepenthaceae; genus Nepenthes; species Nepenthes gracilis. The sequence goes on from BSYO01000020.1 coordinate 5,792,524, forward strand.
GCACCGCAATGGGTGGTCGACTTTCCCTGTTATCGTAGTTGATCTTTGGGGTGGAGAGTGAGCTATCTATCGCCGTTGGAAGTGAGGTGGTCCTCAGTTCCAGCTCGTTACTCTCGTGGGATCGAACAGAGAAGGGAGCTGAAGAGTCTGACTCCTCGTTTGAATTCTGGATTCTTAAGAGGAAGCAGTTAACGAAGATGCTCAAAGAGAAAAGATTAGAAGTTCAAAAATTGTCCCTTCCTCTGCGGGGCCTGAGGGCTCTTATACGCCTCTTCCCCTTAGATTCTTGGGCACCAAAGTGCCCGTTGTGAGTGTTATCTTGCCTCTGGTCAATGCCGTGGACCGCCGGTCTCGCCGGTGGCCATGCTGCTTCAGTTTGCAGGCTTCTGGCGTTGATGGCCATGCCTGATTATTCCCGGAACAAGGATGGGCTGGCCGCCTGCAGGCGGTTGCGTGAGCCGTTGGCGCTGCATCAGTCGTTCCTCTATTGGCTAGCCTTTCCGTCCCCTCGCCGAGTTCCCGGCAGCCGCATTAAATGCGTTGCAGGAAGACGTTGCGTTCTGCCAGGAGAGCTTTGCACGTGTTTCCTGACCTCTGGGCTGGGCTGGTCTTCCCACGTGGGCTCTTGGACTCCTTATGGGCCGCGACACTCATCATGGGCCTGGTCAACTCTCCATGGGTCAGGACATGGGACCAACATTTCTTATTGAAAAAAGTAAAAATCCCATTATCATATGAAATGGTAGATATATGTCACATCATTTAATAATATCTTCAAATGAGATTAAAATTTTTTATTTATTATACATATTAAGATTTTATTTTTCTATTTTTTTTAACATGAAAGTGATTTAGCATTTTTAAAATATATTAACCAATAAAAAGAAATTCACAGCAAAAAAAGTATTACTATTTCCTAACTAGTATTTTTGTTTACATTAAAGATATAATCATAATAATATTTTGATAAATCTCAATACCATGCCTTATCATAATAGCTTTACTATTTCCTAACAAGTTAGACGACTATATTCTTTACCGAGCATTCCCTCGCAAATCGGAGTATGACGAATAAAGCTTAGTACTCGGCGACATTGTTCATGGACGAGAATTCGAGGGTCACCGACTACTTTATCTCCAACCCGTTGTGAGTTCTCAAGATCACGGCTGCCCTGCTGCCTGATTCTGTTGATGGTCTGTTCACCTGTAGCGTCCAATTTAGAGTTTCCTTTTGCTAGTGGGCATCTTTCTCAGGATTTTGGGTATCCGGAGTCGGGGTTGCCATTTCAAACTTCATGGGAAGTTCCTGCAACTCATGTACTTTAACCTGCGGAAGGTAAATACCTACATTTCTACCAAAGAAGTAAAATCAATATATTCTAAAAATACAATCTTTTAAAAACAGGACTTACATTTAGGAGATGTGGGAAAAAAGGCCAAGTTAAAATGTACGCAATTTGGCACCTGAAGCAACAAGAAACTCTCCATCCGAGGTAGCCTTCATTCTGATTGTTGCAGTTTCAAACCTCAAGTCTTGTATTATCTCTACCCTTTTTATATAATATAAGGCAATAGCCAAATATGATTAAGAATTAGAGATAATTATGTCAATAAACTTTACAATAACATATTCACATATTAACCAAAAAGAAAAAAATATAAGACGGATGAATCCAGCACAGAATCAGCATTAAATTATTACAATCAATATAAATCTTGTTGGCAATAGATCAAATATTTTGATCAGTTAGAAAGCAATTATAATTAATATCAACCGTAATGGGAGTCATCCAAGCAAAAAACATAGCCTCGATCACCGGTCAACAAAATGTGAAAGCCCATTGGACATAGCACAAGTTCATGCTTCAGCAAACACTGAAGAAACCATGAAAAATTTTCAAAGAAAAAACAAAACTCTTAAAATCCTAACTATAAATCACATTAAATCTTACTATGATTGACATTAGCAGCACCACAAATCCTATGTTCACTTTCTTGCCTCTTCTTGTGAATTTGTTGTGGAAATTAGAAGACTTAAGGTCCTTCAACCTCCTAACCAGATATCTTTCAAAAAGTCACATGCACCTGACTTTTCTGCCCACAAAGGCACACAAAAAAGGCCGCTGATACCGATCATTTGACACAACACTTAGAGATATGCTCTAGGATTTTTCACTGGTCTAGCCTTAGAATTGTCCAAAAAAAAAATTATATTCCTCAATAGCATCCATTTTCTTTGATCGGATCACCCCTCAAAAAATGCCTTATTAATTGGTAGATCCCTTAGCATCCCTCGTTAACCACAGTTGTCAAAAGCTCTAAATTGACCCTCACCCTTTAGAACCATAAAAACTGTCAAAGTAACAACAATATCCAACTAAGGATCAACATCACATATAAATTGGTTTACAAACTCTCCCCACAATCAAAGTGATCGTTTCCATCAAAGTCACTAAATCATCCCTCCGTGTGTTGAGCAATTTTGCGTGAATTCTCCATAATCAACCATGCCAACAAGAGAAGCCTCGACCGCAGTAAGTATATTTGGTAATGAAACAAAAGTCGGTAAGACAAATAGTACAAACTAAGATAAAGAGCAAGTACATCAAATCCTATTCGAAATAAACTTGATAAATTATAAAAAAATCAATTAGTTTAATATCATAATATGATATCCATAACCGAGTCAATTTCTTATCAAGGGACTTGTGCATGATGATGTTAACTGGGCTTTACCGTTCTTTTAGGCTGCCAACATATAAACATGCCGTGCTAGCACGGCATGGGACAAAAATGTCTCAACCCAGGACGACACATAGCCCATTTGTGATGGGCCAAGCACACCTCCAGGCTATGCCAGTTTAGGCATGACTATAATGAAAAATAAAAAAATATTTATATAAAATAAAATTACATAACGTACTATTAAAAAATAAATTGTGAGAATTTAGGCATGACTGCAGCCAGATACCCTCATACTTCATACCTGCTTTTGGACCTGCTCCCAAGTGGTGCTCATATTTGGAAAATTTAATTGTGAGAATTTTATATGATTAAATTGAACTTACTGCTGTGATTAGTAGATTGATCTTTTCAATTGATTTGGATCTGGAGAATCTTGCTTGATTTCTACTCCTTTTTTCCTATTATTCAGGAAGAGTTGGAAGATAGCGGACAGACTACTATATATGATGATTATAAGTTCTTGACCAAAGAAGAACTCGAGAGGCTAAATTTGTCAAATTTGATTGGCACCAATGTTCTAAGAGCCTATATGCATGGTTACTTTATTGACTACCAATTATACAAACGGGTGATGCTTCAATTTTGTTTTCTTGAATTGAATTCTTGGATTAAATGTTAATAGATAAAATATCTGTTGTGTTGGGAAAATATTTCCCAATTCTTGAAGGTTGTATTTGTTGGCTCTTGTTGGGGGCAGCCTCATGGTGTAGGTTTCTACTGCAGTAATAAAGCTGAGCCAAGTGCTTGTAGGTTCAAGCTAGCCTCTGTATATGGTCAATCTCAAGCCCTAACAAGCTTTAGAGATAAGTGTTCAAATTTGGCCAATGCTCCAAGCTGAAGCCGCTGGTGACTGCGCTTTTGTTTAAATATTGAACAAACCAAGCTTTTAATTAAGCATGCCCATATTAATTTCAAAATGTATAATAAGCAAGCTTTTATCAAGCTTGTATATAAACAAGCACAAATATGTTGGGGTCACTCTTCTGTGGTATTTGTATCCACGGACGTATGAAGACAAATAGACACGGACTTCCGAAGAAAGCCGGGAACATCCGTCCTCGGGGTAGGCTGAAGAATCCGTCCAGGAACTACAGTCCGAGAAGTGGTTGAAATACTGGACGATGACTCATCAGAGGCGTCATGTTCGAGAGGTTGCTGAGGATATGGACGAGGACTCTGAAACCTAGGCGTTGACTTCCTTTGTAGGCCTACTGCAGCCGCGTTTTGTATGTGGGCAGTTGACCCACTCAAGCGGCTACAACTTCCAAGGTGTCAGGCCTGCCATCCTGGCACACCGGGCGTGCGCCTGCCATGGCAGGCCTAAGGGGTGTGGTCCTGCCACCCTACTGGTAGTAGGGTAGCTAGCCGGGCCTAGGCCCCTTGTGTCTATATATATGGACTGCTGGCCGGTTGAGAGAGCTGAGAGAGTATAGAGAAAGCAAAATTGAGAGAGAAATCTTGGAAAGAGCAAAAGGACTATTATGAAGGAAAAAGAGGAGCGCACTACTGGTGAGAGAAAGAAAGAAAGAAGAATAAAGAGTGAAAAGAAAAAGTGTTTTCTTGGTTTGCTCTGGAGAGTTTTTTTCTTTGATTTCTCTGGTGTGTAGTGGATACTCCATTTTGGAGGTTTGTAATCTATTTCACATAGTGGATTTGCTGTGGCTCTGCTTCCGTGGTTTTTCCCTTCGGTTACAGAAGGGTTTCCACGTTAAAATCTCATGTAATTCTCTCGGTTTTCTATTTCTCCTTTTGGCTGTCAGTCCGAGCGCTCTCCCTCTGTCTGAGTGTTTTATCCTTTCGATCACTATGCTTTCGAGCATTCTGTCCGGACGCCTCGTTTGCCCCAACAAAAAAAACCAGCTATTAACAAGCATATGTAAGCACAATAATATGAATACGAAAGCTTTTAGATGAATGTTTAATGAACTGATATATGACAGTAAACGAGTACAAATTGCTGTCTAGGAACTTAAATGAGTCAACCTTGACTATGCTTGAGTTTTATTAAGCTCATGAACTTATTTGATTTATCAGCAAATGAGCTTTGTCAAAACTTGTTCTCGAGTAACTTGTATTGCTTAGTTCTTTTATAGCCCTACTGGTTCTTACTTACACTTTTGGTTGAACACATTTTTACTTCTTTGTCTGAAATTTGTATATGTGATTCAAAGGCATGGATTAGTCAAGGAGATGGGAAAATATGGTGCTGGCTTTATATGAAAAATGTTTTTGATTGTCATTATTTTTTGGGAAAATTAGTGTCTAAGATTCTAGAGAAGCTTTTGAGACTGAGTCCTGGAATACTTCATTTTGTGCTGTGGCTTGCTTGTCATATTGCTTAATGTTGTCCATTATTTAAAACTTCTAAATTGGACTCTGTGTGTTTAAATTATTTTTTTGCTTCTTTCTTATGGATGAAATATTCCCATCTTCGCATGCTACATATTGAAAAAATATATGACGCAACATTGAATTGTTTCTTTACCATTAGAAATATTGTGGTAAATTTCTTCTATTTCCCTTGAGCTGAGAGAGAAGGGAACAAGGACCCATCACTTCTGAAACTAGTTCCTATGATGATGTGTGATTTCAGAAAAGTTGATTTTTCGAGACATTATAAAGATCTTTCCTATCTATATCCTAGCATTCTTTTTCCTAGCTCCTTGGTTCCCTAGGGTACTTTATCTAGGATACAAGATTTACGCTTTGTTGAAGAGTTATATTGAAATAAATGATCTTCGGAGTTGAAATGCATTTTTCTATTTTCTGTAGGCAAAGGCAATTGCAGATCCATTTGCATATGATGAATATATTGAGCAGAAAAGGAAGGAGAAATTGGAACAAATGACCAATACAAGAATTACGGTTGGTTCTGACATAGAAAAATTGTGGTACCTGATTGAATTCATTAACTCCAAGTAATTCCTTATTCCTGAATGATATATTGTTTTGCTGATTAAAGTTATCAGGAAACTTTTTGCCTGATCATGTATTCTACAGGATGCTAATATATGTATGATGAAGTAGCATTTTCATTAATTCCTACTTGTATCTGTTGGAGTGTCGAATATCTATTCTTCCATCCTCTCCAAAAAAACAAAATAATTTCAAATTAGAAGAGTGATGGGTAATGACATGGATTATCGTTGATGCATCAAAGTGGATGTCTGTGATTTTGCAATGTTTAGTCTTGAATCTTGAAAGTTAAATACTCACCCCATGGGCCTTCATTTCTAACTTATATAGAGTTATTACTTGTGAAAATTGAAATTACAAATTCTACTTCTGGTTCTTGTTACTTTTCTACAGCCCTTCAAAATATATACAACCTTTGTTGGGAATACTGGCTAGTGCTTGATTTGAATAATAGGTTTCAATTTGTTTCTTTTCTTCTCTGGTTTTAGGGTTGTGGAATAACATTTCATGCCTTTCTGTATGTGTTGGAGTTCCCTTTTTTTTTTTTTTTTTGATTAAAAGTTCTAATAGTTATTGTTATTTTTTGAGACTATCTGTAAACATATATGTTTTTTATCTAGCAATTCTTAGTTATTTTGAATCATAGCGAAAAGTCAGCATGGGAAGTGATGAGGACATCTCAAAAATATTGAAAAGATTTGATTTCATTTTAGAGATATTTGATTTTAATTAGATTTATTTGTTTGTATATTTTGTGATATCTTAAGAATTTTTAGAATTTTGTAATTTGTAACCCTAGTATACTTTAAGAATATTATATTTATCTTTTATTATTTTGTTATTTTAGGTGATTGTTAATGAGGAAATTATATTTGTAACTCAATTAACCTAGAAGTTTGGTGCTTCTATATATGGACCTTAGTGTTAGTGTTTGACAGTCATTGATGAATCGAATTAATATTAAAAAATTGTAATTCTCCTTCCTACTTATTGGTGATCCGCGTGCAGCTGCTCTTCCACAAGTTCAAAATTCTGGCCCTTAAGCCGTATGACGGGAGCACCGATCCAATAGATCATTTGGATCACTTCCGCACACTGCTGAGCTTTTAGGGCTTCCTGATACTTGAAGAAGTTTTCGGGTTCCAGGGTGGCAATAAAAGCACTGAGTTTCACTTGGTCAATGAGCCCAGATATCCGTCGTGCCTTAGTGGTGAAGCCGGCCAGGAATCACTTCAAGCTCTCGTCTCATCGTTGTCGGAGCTTGACTAGGTGCCATGGTTGTTTTCCCTCCCTCCGGTTGGTGGTGAATAAGGAAAGGAAGCAATCGGCGAGCTCCACAAAAGTCCGGATGGAGTTCGGCTCGAGACTGTAGAATCAAAAGCGTCCCCTTTGAGTGTCAAAGGGAAGCACTAGCACATGGCTGCTGATTGAAAAGAGGACAAGGGTGAGTGGTCGAGCAAAAACACACACAGAGAGAGTATTGCTGCAGCTTACATTTAGTACAATCCAACAAGCACACAAGCCACTTTTGGATTGTCTACAATTGATTCACTATTCCTTGGTGAATCTCGGTTGGTTCGTTCCACTTTTATTTTTGGCAATATGATTGCTTTTGTTGATAGTATTTAATTTTATCTAAGTGCATTATTTCTTCTTTAAAAATTTTTTTAACACATTCCTATAATTTCATTACTCTATTGTAATGAAATTACGATATGTTTGTAACTTAATTAACTTAGAAGCTTTGTGTCTTTATATTTGGTCCTTAGCTTTATTGTTTTGGAATCATTGATGAATTGAATTGATATTAAGAAATTATAATTCTCTTTCCTACTTATGGGTGACCTCTGCTTTGGCTACTTTACCTTCAAGAGCTACCATTATGATGGATATTTAGTAGTATTATATTTGGTCTTTGATTTATTATTTTTATAAATTAGTAATATTTGACTATATTATTTGAATTATACTGATTCCTAACAAAAATAGAATTTTTTATCTTTCATTTGGCTGATGTTTATGCATTTATTTGATTGCCGTAGTTATTCATTTATTATGTGGTTGTTTTTTTTTCCCATAACACATTTGACCTAGCCTTGGATGCTAATTAGTTTGAAGCCTTGTGTTAACAGTTTGCCTAATTAGCCACCAACTACCCAACAACTGCAAAATCATATAATGGTCATCCAAACTAACCTGTACCCTACATGTGGAGCAAATTCATACCTAGCTAATCAAGATACAATTTTAGAAATAAGACCTTAATTGTTAGATGCTGACAATTCTATGGGGCCCCATCGTAGGAATGATCCTTGTAGGCAAGATAACCAAATGTCTCATAAGCGTGGTCAGTGATCGAAATATTAGTCGTATATATTGATATCGCGGCTCTCAATTCGAATATTTCTTAATGTCATGACAATGCCATGATATGTTTCCAATTAGGCCGATACAGTCAATATATTGGTGAATTGACCTTGTCAACTCATGATTTTTAATTTTTTATCCAATATTGATATATGTTGTTCGATATATATAATATCGATATGATCATGACTAATACTGATACTTTTAATTTCATCCTTGGACATGATTATAGGTCTTAATATTACAATTGAGTGCGGGATTAGGACAATAACTTTGAAATATTAGATGCTCTAGTTTATTCTCAATGGATTCAAGATATGTGCATCATTGCCTTCTTTTGATCTGGTCTTAATATTTCTCATACGCATATAGTGCAGATATTTGCATCTTTGCCTTCTTGTGATCTACCCCTGTGCTTTCTTTAATCTGTGTTTTTGTTTTTTTTAAACAGCCGAGGAGAAAACTGATGGGGTTCGAACGACCTGGATCCACCTGATTCGGTCACAGTGGAATACCCGAACCCCTTCGTCATAGACAGCCACTAGTTAGCAGGAACAAGAACACAAGTGATACAAAGCATTTTTTACGTGAAATCCCCTTCCCAGCTAAGGGGAAAAACCACGGAATATATAGTCCACCAATAAATTCACTATGTAAAATGGTTACACAAATCCAGAGACAGAATACAAACAGCTACCCTAGCTACACAAGCCCTAGAGGTGAAAATCGAAGAATAGAGCACGAGAATACAAAGCACTCATATTTTGTGTTTCACTCACTGCTCTATCTTTTCTTCTCTATTTTTCTCTCCTCACTATGGTGTTCTCAACACTCTTATTTTTACAAGTGCTGGTGAGACGGCAACCGCCATAGATAGCGGCCGACGCACAGCGCCCCTGGTGTTATCTCCCACACCATCTCGGTGCAATCCGCACCCTGGGTGTCTTCACACATCCTCTGGCACATTCGTGCCCTCCTTGGTGCCAAGCATACACACCTCCTGAAGCTACTGGTACTCTTATATAGACGTCCTGACTTCACCTAATCCCATCTGCCCAACTGGCCATCTTCCAGATAATAGGCGCCACGTCGTCACCAGTTCTCGCCCGAGCCTCTGAAGCTCATGCCTGTGGGAGACGGTGCATGCACTTTTGACTCACTTGACAGACGTGCTCACGCCTAACCGCTAACTCTAAAGAAGCAAGTCGACCATTCCTCGAAAAGACATCTCATCTGCCGCCAAATTTCTCTTTCCACGATCTCTAGGCCTATTACTCAGCCGGTCAACTTTTCGTTGACCGGATTCCTCTCCCAGCCGGTTAACATCTCATTGACCGTCTTTTACTGCCATTCGGTCAACCTTCCATTGACCGTCTTCGCTTCGTCCGCCCGTCCAAAGATACTCACCGTAGCCCCGGGACGATCAACCTCTTATTGACCGGAATCCACAATTGGCCGTTCGCTGGTCAATCTCCATTGACCGTCCACTATTTTCTTTCGGTCAACATCCCGTTGACCGAAAACAGTTCTCCGAATTTTTTCTCCACAAATCCTTCGATGACAAACTAATTTGTTAGGTTACCCACAAGGGAGTGACCAGACCCAATAAACTTTCCCTCACGACCTTGTGGGGAACTCCTTTGCCTTTACCAGGCGACCGTCATCGCCTGCCTTCCGGCAGCTTACCCTCAATTGGGAATCCGACGTTGGCCTTCGCAGGAATAATGCCTTCTTCCGTTTTCCATTGAACCTGGAGTACTCCAACTCCCCTTCAGCTTCTTCCTCGCGGTCGAATCAATTTGCCATGCCTTCGCCACCTTAGCTCCGCCGTTAACCCTGCTGTCTCCGCTGTGCTTTTTACTGTTCCATCTAGTTCTATACTAAATGGTAAACTCCTCCACGATGACACCAAATACACTTCGACCGCCGCAGACCTTGGCGGCTCCACTTCTGTGGCACTTCACTCGGCGGCTTCCCCTTGCGACGCTTTACTCCACTCTGGCAGTAGGTCAGTACCTCCGCAGGCAACCCTTTCTGGTCAGCACCCTTCGTAAGTAGCCCTTTCCGGACCTGGTCCGACCTCAACAATCTCTGATACCACTTGTTGGTATTAGAAGAGACTTAACCGTCTCTGATACCACTTGTTGGGGTTTGAACTGTAGCAACCCGAGCTCGGATCCCCAAACCCGACCCGAATCGTCACGATGAAATTTTCGAATCATCCGAAATCATGCAATTACGCGTCATCAAATAACTTTAATGAATTCTATAATATTATTTAAGACAATCCATAGACAACATAAATGCATCATCACATAAATATCTATAATAATGACAAATAACTTCAATAAATGACCTCAATATCAAAACACATCAATCCTCATAGAGAAATCTAATAAAAGTTAAACAGTAACTAAACTACCAAGATCTCAAGTCTCTATCCGGAAAGCCTCAATCTCTGAGATCACCTCCGCCTGGAGTCTACTCATACGATCTCTTCTAGCATGGTGTCAACCTGCCTACTCTGGAGCCAAGAAAACACAATGGTGAGCCAAAACCCAACAAGTGATAATAATAAAAAACGGTATAGAACAATAATGATCTCAGATACCAACTACCAAGTCTTAACATCATTCTATCTACTATATCCGAGCAAATTACTACACGTCATAAATACGACTCCAGGCAAAATAGGTCCCACAAGACCCACACATCCAAAAATAACAAGAGTGCCAATAAACAACGGTAATCCCCTGGAATCCGACATCAACGATGATTGGGGATTTCCCCGGTCCATATTTCAGCGTGAACGACCTAAACATCAATATCGATAAACAACATAGATTCCACCAAATCCGAATAACGTAAAATCCGACCCATGGATTCTAAAGACTATAACTTGTGGATTCAACCGAATCCCAAACTTACGAGATATCAACAATAGTTAAACATCATAATGAATCTCCTTGGACCTTATTCTATCATAATGACCCAAAGGTCGCGTATTTACGCCTCCGATGGCTGGGTAAGTGCAACGAGGTTATCCATGGTATCCAACTACCCCTACAGTCCTCCCAGGGGCTGTACCCATAGCCTGCCGATACCACCTCCGATATCCCTCGCCAATGATATCCCAAATGTCATCCTCTACGATAGTCACTAGGTTATAAGCATCCCTTTTGACTCACTATATGAGATTACAAGAATTTGATTATCAGCTCAAATTGAGGTCACAACTGTATGAGATAATAAGAATCTTCTTGGATCTTATTCTACCACCGTGAACCAAAAGCCGCGCATTTACACCCCTAACGGCTGGATAAGTGCAACAAGATTATCCATTGTATCCAACTACCCCTACAGTCCTCCCAGAGGCTGTACCCGTAGCATGCCGATACCATTCGTGATACCCCTCACTAAATGATATCCCTGATATCATCTCCTACGATGGTCACGTAGCTATAAGCATCCCTCTGCAATAAACATACCTCATTATTACCATGATACGGAAATCAGTATTGGATAAGTGTAGACCACGCTAAGGTGTCATAGCCTCCCATTCGACTAGATACCTTAGGGTTTTCATACGCTTTCCTTTACCTTAACCGTAGGAAACCAACAATCCAAATACTCACACAATCGAGTTTAACGCAAAGAAAGTTTTACAACGTTAATAATAGGAACGTCGTTCGGTGCTGACACGAACCGTACTTATGCAATCAGATCCAACACAAAGGAATATATCTCAGGACGTTCAAAGGAAATACATGGATCGAGATATGATCGGCTCAATTACTTCATTATTTTTCCATTTTATTTCGAAGCGATGCCTACGACTAAGGCCAACCATATTTTCATTTCAAATTCCATCCCGATTAATTTTGCAAGGTTCTAATTAGGCAATTAGCAATATGTATTTCTCCACAAAATCAATATACATACCTAACTATTAACACAGGCCAGTATATTTCGAAATGCCACATATACAAGGTCTAAAATGTCTTCTACGCCCTTTAACATTTCTATTCTCATGCATACCCATATGTCCACACAAGAACATACATATATTTTCATTATCCATCTACATTCATATACACCTATACATACATATATATATATATATCCAAATACATTTCTCCATATATAAATATACATACATACACCTCCATATATATATTTATATTTATATGTATATATACACATATCCGTACTCATGGCAGCATAAACTGCCTGTCTCACCCACACACACACGTAAGCCCTCACGCACGGCAGCAACGCTGCCTCCCTCACCAGCCAGCCCAGTTCACGGCCCAACACCACACACAGCACGCCAGCCCATCACGCATACACAGCCATCACGCAGCTGCTTCTGCTGCACGCACACACAGCTCACGCACTCAGCTGCAACACACACACACCGTCCCAACTCAGCAGCTTCTGCTGCTGTTTCCCTCACACCAACACACCTACGACACCACACCCACACAGCCAATACGCACCCAGAGCAGCAGCTTCTGCTGCTTCAACGCACTCAACAACACACGCACAGATCACGCAGCCTACCCTGCTTCAACACACATACGCACAATTATGTACACACGCGGCTTCACCCAGCCATTCACACCCACCAAGCAGCACAACCACAGATTAGATCCCAGAGTTGTGAATTTTCTTCACTCACAGTCTTTCAGCCAGAAACAGGGCATATAGCAAATCCGAGAAATTAGTGAGCAAGGAAGGGAATAATAGGATATTTCACTTGAATTTCGAAAAGAATGAAATTGGGAAGATTCACTTGCGATTCGAATAGAATTGACAGTAGAGGTTCACTTGCCTGTTGAACAGAGACGGTTAGGGTTTAACGGCGACGAGGATTTGCGGCGACGGCGGCACAACTGACGACGGCGACGGAAACGGCTTCAACCGCAACGATCGGAAACTGCGACGGCTTCAACGGCAGCAATCGGCAACGGCGACGGCTTCGGTGACTTCGCTCTGCTTCGGCTTCAGATTTGGGATGGTGGCTTCGGTACCGATTGCTGTCGGCGACGGCAGCAAACCACCCGAACGATGACGGCGACGGAAACTCCTCTTCCGGCACGGGTCGACGATGGCAGTAGCAGCGGCAGTGACAGTATCAGCTCACGGCTAGGGTTTAACGACGGCGGCGACTTCTTCCCCCCTTCCCAATTCCTGCCGTCCCGTTAAAATAAGGAGAAGGGTCTCCTAGGGTTTTGCCAAGACTTCCCATTTCGGCCCCCAAACCCCCCCGCGCGCTCCTCCTTCCTTCTTCCTCCCCTTCTTCTTCTCCCCTTTCCTTTTCTCCCCTCCTTTCCTTTTTCTTTTTCTTCTTTCGTTTCTTTTCTCTCCTTTCCCTTTTTCTTCCTTTCTTTTCCTTTTTCTTTTTCTTCTTTCTTTCCTTTTCTTTCTCCCTCTCTTTCCTTTCTTCTTCCTCTTTCTTTATTTTCTTCTCCGGTTTTGATTCTTTCTTTTATTATTATTATTATTATTATTATTATTATTATTATTATTAATATATCTTATTATTATTATTATTATTATTATTATTATTATTATTATTATCATTTATCTTTCTAATATATTTATTTATGTAAATTTATTTATTTCTCTTTAAAAATATTTATTATTTAATTAGTTATCTATTACCTCTTTTTAAGACCTTAACATAAATTAATATTTCATTTATATATATATATATTTGTCAACGGATAATTAATTTACTATTTAATCTAAATTTTAATTAACGGTCCAAATATCCACGCCCAACCCATTAATTTATCTAATTTATTAGGCCTAAAGGTCTGTCCAAATATAGAATTTTAAGCCTAAAAGTAATTAAGAATAATTATTAAAACTAATTTATCAATTTTATTCTAAAAAAACATTTGGGATATTACACGAACGACCCGGACACACTTGACTATCCGGTCACAGAGAAATACCCAAACCCCTCCGTCATCGACAGCCACCATTTAGCAAGAGCAAGAACACAAGTGATGCATAACATTTTTTACGTGGAAATCCCTTCTTAACTACGGAAAAAAACCACGGGATACAGAGTCCATCAATAAATTACTATGTAAAATGGTTACACAAACCCAGAGACAGAATATAAGTAACCATCCTGACTACACAAGCCCTAAAGGCGAAAATCGAAGAATAGAGCACGAGAATACAAAGGCCTCACACTTTGTATTTTACTCAGTGCTCTCTCTTTTCTTCTCTATTTTTTTCTCTTCACTGTGGTTTTCTCTACTCTTTCATTTTACAAGCGTTGGTGAAACGGCAACCGCAATTTTACCCCCGCAACACAGTGGCCGGCGCACAGCGCCCCTGGTGTTGTCTCCCACACCAGCTCGGTGCAACCCACACCCTGGGTGTCTTCACATACCCTTTGGCACTTTCGTGCCCTCCTTGGTGCCAAGCAGACACACCTCCTGAAGCTATTGGTGCTTTTATATAGACGTCCTGACTCTACATAATCTCATCTACCCAACTGGTCATCTTCCAGATAATACGCGCCACGTCGTCACCAGTTTCCAAGCTTCCTGCAGGCCCATGTCCTGCCAGACGGCAAGATGCCCCGGGTGACTCTTGGCAGATGCGTGCCTCTGCACTGCGTGATGCGTGCTCTGCCCCAACCGCTAACTCAAGAAGCCCGTCACCATTTCTCAAAAGACATATATTCGCTGCCACCGCCACTTTCCATGATCCTAGGCCCATTACTCGCTTGGTCAACTTTCTGCTGACTAGATTCCTCTCCCAGCAGGTCAACATCTCATTGACCGTCTTCAGCATTCATCCGGTTAACATTCTTGTTGACCATCTTCTGCTGCCATCCAGTCAACCTCCCGTTGACCATCTTCTACTACCTGTCCGCCATCCAGCAGTACTCCTATAACCCTCAGATGGTCAACCTCCTGTTGACCGGAATCCACAGTTGGTCATCCGATGGTCAATCTTGATTGACCGTCTACTACTTTCCTCTGGTTAACGTCTCATTGATCGGAAACAGTTCTCCGCATTTGTTTTCCACAAATCCTTCGATGACAAACCAATTTGTTGGGTTACCCACAAGGGAATGACCAGACATAACAAACTTTTCCTCATGACCTTATGGGGAACTCCTTCGCCTTTACCCGGCGACCGTCATTGCCTGCCTTTCAGCAGCTTCCCCTCAATTGGAAATCCGGCATTGGCCTTCGCAGGAATAATGCCTTCTCCCACTTTCCATTGAACCTGGGGTACTCTAACTCCCCTTCAGCTTCTTCCCCGCAGTCGAATCAATCTGCCATGCCTTCGCCACCTTTGCTTCGCCATTGGCCCTGCTATCTCCGCTGTGCTTTTTACCGTTCCATCTAGTTCTACACTAAATGGTAAACTCCTCCACGATAACACTAGATACACTTCGACGGCCGCAGACCTCGGCGTCTCCACTTCTGCGGCACTTTACTCGGCGGCTTCCCCTTGCGACGTTTCACTCTACTCTGGCAGTAGGTCAGTACCTCCGCAGGTAGCCCTTTCCGGTTAGCACCCTCCGTCAGTAGCCCTTTTCGGATCTGATCCGACCTCAACAATCTCTGATACCACTTGTTGGTATTAGAAGAGACTTGACCGTCTTTGATACCACTTGTTGGGGTTCGAACGACCCAGATCCACCCTATCCGCTCACAGCGGAATACTCGAACCCCTTAGTCATCGACAGCCACCATTTAGCAAGAGCAAGAACACAAGTGATGCATAGCATTTTTTACGTGGAAACCCCTTCTCAACTAAGGAGAAAAAACCACGAGACATATAGTCCACCAATAAATTCACTATGTAAAATGGTTACATAAACCCAGAGACAGAATATAAGCAACCACCCTGACTACACAAGCCCTAGAGGCGAAAATCAAAGAATAGAACACGAGAATACAAAGGCCTCACACTTTGTATTTCACTCACTACTCTCTCTTTTCTTCTCTATTTTTTTCTCACTGTGGTGCTCTCTACTCTTTCATTTTACAAGCGTTGGTGAAACGGCAACCGCAATTTCACCACTGCAACACAGCGGCCGGCGCAGAGCACCCCTGGTATTGTCTCCCACACCAGCCCGGTACAACCAACACCCTGGGTGTCTTCACACACCCTTTGGCACTTTCGTGCCCTCCTTGGTGCCAAGCAGACACACCTCCTGAAGCTACTGGTACTCTTATATAGACGTCCTGACTCAACATAATTCCATCTGCCTAGTTGACCATCTTCAAGATAATAGGCGCCACGTCGTCACCAGTTTTCGAGCTTCCTGCAGGTCCATGCCCTGCCAGACGGCGCATGCCTTACACTGTGCAGATGCGTGCTCTATAGCCCAACTGCCAACTCTGAAGAAGCCTGTCGACCATTCCTAGAAAGACATCTATCCGCTGCAAGCTGCCACTTTCCACAGTTTCCTAGGCCAATTACTCAGCCGATCAACTTCTGTTGACCGGATTCCTCTTCCAGTCGGTCAACATCTCATTGACCATCTTCAGCATTCATCCGATCAACATTCTCGTTGACCGTCTTCTGCTGCCATCCAATCAACCTCCTGTTGATCGTTTTCTACTGCCCGTCCGCCATCCAGCAGTACTCCTGTAGCCCTCAGACGGTCAACCTTCTGTTGACCGGAACCTATAGTTAGTCATCCGCTGGTCAATCTCGATTGACCGTCCACTGCTTTCCTCCGGTTAATATCTCATTGATCGGAAACAGTTCTCCGAATTTGTTCTCCACAAATCCTTCGATGACAAACCAATTTATTAGGCTACCCACAAAAGAGTGACCAGACCTAACAAAAACAATCTAAAGTTAACTGGGATCTTGCAGCTCGTCTTATGAATAATGAAGCTGAAAATGAAAAGAAAGATGCTGTTCAGGCTGATAAGAAAGCATCCAAGAAAAAGAAAGGAATGTCCAACATGATACTTAAAGATCCAAGATTTGAAGAGATGTTCCGAAATGAGGTAATGTTAAACTGTCGTACACAGATGTCTTCACTCCTCTTCCTGAAGTGATCTTATGCATACATTGCTCTTGGGTTGTTTATGCTGATGAATTTCATGCTACCATGCACAGTTACGTCAATTATGGTCCAGCCAACCAATACTCAAATCTTTTATGGCTCTTGAAATGACCCACTCGATTTTGAAGAATAGCGTTGGCAATCATGTTGAGTTATGTTGTCTTTGGATAAGGGAAATCAACAGTAGCGTTGTAGCTGGCTACCCACCAGGCTCATCTTACCTATCAAAAGAAAAAAATAATTATATTGTTTCAGGATTGTGCGAAATTAAGTTCTTATAGGAAAGCGTCAACCTGAATGTGTCTAGTCTTGCCACCCCATTAATAACTTGTGTCTGCATTTATTATTATTATTATGGATACAGGTTTAATTTGTAGAAGTAGCCTCTTTCATAATGAAAGCTAAAATCTTGTATAGTAGATCTAGAAGTGGTCCGATCCTTTCTGAGATCCCGCGTATAGTAGGTGCTTTGTGCACTGGACTCTTTTATTATTATTATTATTATTGTCATATTGACCTATAAGTTGAGAGTCTAAATTATGGATATTATTTTTAATTTAGGTTAAATTGTTTTCATGAACATACTATAGTTAGCTAATGTACTTTTTACATGGGATGACTGCAGGCATAAAAGTCTTATCAGATGGATTCTTTGCATAAGTGATCCGTTGAGTGGGTTAATATTTTAGGCAATTCATTTTACTAGGCATGTGCTAAGCCTTATAGACATGAAAACCTCTTTAGATGGAATCTTTGCACCAGTGATCTGTTGGGTAGGTTAATGTTTTAGGCAATTCATTTTATTAGACGTGTGTCGAGCCTTGTCAATCCATGTACCTACTCAATTATTTTGACCCACATCTGCTAACTCTGTTGTGCTCAGGCAGTATTAGTGGCTAGTACCAAAAGTTATTGCTACTTCCTTTGACAACACTCGCAGTGTAGATTTTGGAGTGAAAGATTAAGTTCTAACGATTGTTGAGAGTTTAATACTAGTTCTCCAGGGATTGTGCATGTTTTGTGAGTGTAGATTTTGGAGTGAAATATTAAGTTCTGATAGTAAGTGAAAGTTTAATATTAGTTCTCTCGGCATTGTGAATGTTTTTATCTAAGTATTGTTATGGTCCTTTCAATGGGGAAACTTCCATATCTATCAAATGGTTAAGATTAGAAGTTAGGTGGATATAATGTTGAAGACTACATCAAGTGATTTAAATTGTTATTCAATCCATATCATTGATTCCATCGATTTCTAATTTTTGCGGATGGGTAGTTATGGGAGTCTCCCCACCTAGAGAACCAAGACAGCTCTAGTGTTATCAACATTTATTCTTGTTATTTTGCTGATATCAATTTTTCTGTCAATTTTTGCTTGACGAGGACTTTCAAATTGATGAGCAATCAACGGAGTACAAGGCTTTGCATCCCGTAGCTTTTGAGCAGAAGCCTTCTTTGATAGGAGACTACTTTGAGCCAAGCTTATGATTTTCGAGAGTTGTATTTGGATTCTATGTTCAGCAGTTTTGTGGGCCATTCGGTCTTGTGGTAAAAGATTATGATTTTGTCATCTTATGGAAATGAGTTGTTTTTGTTGGTTATTCCCTTATTAACGTAGTGATAGTAGCTCATGCTTTATATCTTTTGGATCTTCACCTGATAAGGTCTTGTGAGGGTTATTTATTATTTGGGTTTATATGGATTGTCATGCCCGGGTTAGATTTAGCCGTTATTGCTGATTTATTGAATTTTTATTATTTGACCTGCGTATTATGTGTCTAGGATGTGACATCAGGTTTCAACAGGTGGAACTGAGGATTGACCACCCACAGCAAGCTCAGATCCAGTTCCTATCTCTAACGCGGGTCCAATTTGATCAAGAGAATTAGAAGGAGCCACTTGGCGTCGTATTGAGAGGTCCTTAAATTTCGTCCCACTTGTTTTCCTCTTACATCTCTTTACTGAAACGTCGTATTCAAAACACTTTCTCTTGCTTCTTCTTAAGGCTCCCATTCAGTTAGCGCCAAAATCTCCGAAGAAAACATGTGATCCTTATTCTTATCATTAAAAGAATCAGCCTTCTCTCGAAGGGATTCAAGCAACAATTTCACTGAATCCTCCTCCTGAAGAGTAATCTTACCCATAAATGATTCCGATTAATCTCTCCATTCATTTGAGAAATCAATAGAAATTTTAATTAAAAATATCGATTTTTCTAATTCTTTACCGATTCATAAATCATCCCGTGTAAATTTAATTCACGGGGGGTCAAAGAAATCCAATCACCTCTAAGAGAGAATCGAAAAATGACCCTAATGGCCGTAGAGTTTAGTTCCAACCCACGAATGCAAAAAAAAAAATACAAATGTTGCATAAATACCTAGCCGTGTTAGCATGAAACCTAGACAATGGAACACCGAGATTAGAAAGAATTTGCAGCAGCTCTCGTGTGATGGGAAAACGAAGTCCACTCTTCAAATGGGCTTTGTACATGGTGAAAAACCCACTTGGAGGAGAATTTGCCCTGTCGTCCTCTATGGGTATCACGAACTGAATTTCCTTCGAAATATTATAACGAGAGTAAAGCTTCTCAATCTTAGCTGTGGTTAACATTGATTGGAAATGGCAAACTCGAGAATGGGCCATGAAGACAGAATTGTTAAAGATAAAGAGGAAGGGAAGTCGAAAATTTGAATGTTTTGATATTCAGAGGAAGCGAAATAGTGCAGGATTTATAGCAATTCTCTTCGAATTTGGAACAACGTTGTTTTTGAAATAAATTGAAGAGATTTGATGCAACCCTAAATCGCATTCCAACCATCCTCATCATAAATGATGAGCTGACATAACAGAATAGCAGGCAACTGTCGAATAGGGGTTAGCCAGAAGTAATCCAATTTCCAAGACACCTCTCAAAAATATAAACCGGTTACATGCTTAATGGACTTAGTTCCGATCGAACCAGCCAAGTAAATTTGTCTCCCTGTACTTGTCACCTAGGAAGTTTTGCCATACCGGTAATTTTGCCAACCGGAAACTTTTGGGCATACCGATAATTTTGCCAACCGGAACTTTTGGGCATACCCGGTAATTTTGCCAGCGGGAACTTTTGGCCATATCGGTAATTTTGCCAACCGGGAACTTTTGCCCATACCTGTCATTTTGCTCCAACTGGCAAATTTGCTCCAATCAGCAATTTGCTCCAACAAGCCAATTTGCTCCAACCCGTCATTTTCGCCCAACTGGTCATTTTCACCTAGCCGGTTATTTTGCCCAGTAAGCCAATTTGCTCCAACCAGAAAATTTGCTCTAACTAGTCATTTTTGTCTAACAGGTCATTTTTCCAACCAGTCAATTTGCTCCATCCAGCCAATTTGCTCCAACTAGTCATTTTGGCCCAACTAGTCATTTTGCTCCAACCAGCCAATTTACTCCAACCGGTCATTTTCCCCCAACCAACCATTTTGCCCAACTAGCCAATTTGCTCCAACCAATCATTTTAGCTACAGCCAATTTGTATCACTCCAAATTCCGAAATGCATCAAGTTCTTTAGAACAGAATACAACTAAAGTTTGTTTTTATGTACCGAAATCATTTGATATTGATTTTGAACTGAAGCCTTGACCGTATTACTATTGCTTGCTTATTCTTGATCATCTTGCCTACTTCAACTTCTTTTCTTTCTTTTTTGTTATTCTTTTAGTGCTTTCAAAAGTGATTGCCACCTGCAATTGTCTTGGGCAATGTGGATAAGTTGATGAGGTTGTTTCAGGAAATCAAGGTAGGAGGCTAGAGGTTCTCAATTCCTCGAACTAAGGATAAGGTATCTAGAAGGAAAGAGAAAGATGAGAAATTTGAGTAGCTCTTGAACAATGGTCAGATTGTTGAGATTTTGTTTTTAATCTCTAGTTGTTTTGGCCATATTTTCAATTGATTTTTGAATTTCGTTGAGATTTATGGGCTATTATTGTCTATATGTGGAGGATATGCATGCTTTGGTACACCCTCCAAGTGTCATCTAAATAAAAATATCCCTTTGTTATTGTTAAAAAAATATTATATATTGAATATTCCCTACACATTTATAAGATCATATGTATTTTAAAAATAGATTTGAATGAGTGTTAGAATTCAAATGTGCTAGACCAATTTGATTTTAAGATTTACAGGGTTTTAGTAATACGAACTTATATTTAAATAAATATTATATCATTTTCTAGCTCAAATTTGATGGCTCTTTTGTTATTAAGTAGTAAACATTTCACATTGCCACATCTATACAAATTTAGGGGTCGTGGTGGGTGTTCTTTTATTGTGAGAAGATGGTCTTTATATAGCACTAGTTTTGATGATCGTGGGTTTAGTAGGACATTTATAAATAGTTTGACGACAAAGCAACTTCTTGAGTTACATGTTTTGGTAGATGATATTGTGGCATGCCACGAATTAGATCTCTGGCATTTTGTCAAGACCGTTTGCGTCTACCAATACTTCCGACTTTCTAATAACTTGGCCCTTTGATAGAATAGCATTTTGATAATTTTGGAAGGTCTTCTGATAATCATCATTCTAAGAGTTAAGTCTCTGACAAATGGATTCCGACAACATAATCATGTTCAATGGATTTGGAAACAAGTATGCAAGGCATAGATAGAACTTATCCAAGATAAAATAAGCTCTTATCTCCTTACTTGATTACTTGTAAACTGCCGCCGCCGCCGCCACCGCCGCCCATGCCCACGCAAGCGTCAAAATTTTAACTATATCTCTAGCAATGGCACTACCAATGCTTGCAAATGAACAAGAAAAAGACTGCTACTTAAAATCATTTCTACTAGGAGGGCCACACAATGTCGAGTTCCAGTGACCTAGAGCTTTGAGTTCACAACATGATTTTGGTAATGGCAGATAATAAGTATCTTCAATACCTTCATCCTTATAAATAAGCTCAATAGATAAATAAATAAATATAAATAAACTCATTTTAAGGTTAAAATGAAAACAAATGACAAGACCCAGTCATCAGCACTAATCGACTCATATAAAATGTAGATAGATAAAAGAGTGTCACGACATTATCATCTAGAGAATTTAAGAAGTGACTAAAAGATATACCCTCATCATTTGTCATCTTCCTACTTTCAAGCCTTAGCTGAAATTTTGCCACATACCAATGCAATTCTACCATTAAAAAGACATCACAAAGTCATAAATGAAATTGATTGCTTGCTTCTGTTCAACATTTGATAACGTCCAAAAAGCCCACAGAATTAAAGAACAAAACCAATGAGACATGACTAAAACCGAAGAAAAAAGACTCGTGCAACATTACTCGTCATAATCATTGTCCTCATCATCATCTGCTCCTCTGGCAGAATTAAGGGCATTCAATCGTTCAATCAGTCTAGCTTTCATTTTCTCGTAAGTTTGCTTCTTCAGGTTGAACCTATTGGATGTGCAAAAACTATCAGTAATTCCACAAAATATATTTCAGGATCTATATATCTATATGTAGCTTTCCTCTTCTGTGAACGAGTATATGATGAAATACAATTCAGTCAGCACAAATAAAAATTGGTCAGATATATGAGAGATTCTGTAGATATTATTTATACCTTTGTTTCCCAAATAACTAACTAGCATTAGGTAGCAAGGAATAGTTCAAACAGACCATCAATATCTTCAAGAACTTTATTTGACTTTACTTGGCAAAGCTGCAAGGAAGATAGGGAGAGGTAATGTTAACAATTACCATTTGTAAAAGAACCATTGCGGCGGAACGGTCCTTATTCTCTAAAGATCCTTCGCCAATGAACAAACAAAATTAATATACATAATTTTAAATCATTGAATTTTGTAGAAATTTTGGCAGTCTCTTCTAAAATTGAACCAAAACCCAATACAAACAACCTGAATTTTTCACAAGCGGGACAATTACACAAACAAATAAACTTCCACATTCATTCATCGCACGCACACAAAATCAATAAAACACCATAATATCCATGGCTCCAAGATAATATATCCTATCCACTAGCTTGGTTCAAAAGGGAAATGCCAACTAGGAACCTACACAAATCCAAAATCAAAATGCGGAAGCAAAACTAAATCCATAAGATAGTCTTGCGGAAGCAAAAACAATAACCCAACAAAAACATAATATGTTGTAGCTATGTAATCTTTTTACAAAAATTCCATCCATAAAAGTTTGCTATTTACATTCACTATCTTCAAACTTCCAAAAAGCTCTTCAAGGACTTCAAGTCTTCACTAAACTTTCTTATCTAAGTTCGTCCTTCACTTATGTTCGTCTGGCATCAGCTCTATGGTCTCATATGGAGGGAAAAAACAGAAGAGTAAGCCGAAACTCAACAGTGTATCGTAACAGAAAAAAAAAACAAATAAAATTCCTTATACAAAACATAATAACGTTAGAGGCAAATTCATGCGACATTCATAGAACATAAAGCATATCAAAATGAGAAACATGAATTCATCATAAAAGCACGTCGGAAGCCTTAAGTCGAATTTCAAACTTCAATTATTCTTTAATTTTAACTTTATTATTCGAAGGACCCAAACTAGTAGGCCCCACTAGTCGAGAGAGCGAATAATCGAAGACAAATTGTATTCATTCCATACAATCCAAGACAGAAGTCCGAATCTGATTTCATTTCTCAACGTTTCTAAGTCCAAAATATCTATCCTCCTAATTTAACACTCTCAGGAGAAGCGGACCATGTATCACTCCATTGACAGAATTATCCTCGATTACCACCGTAACGTTCTAAGACATGTCGAAAAACCTTACCCGACTTAGTAACAGTCCTAAGTCTGATTTCTTATTAATTTACTTAGCTGAAGGTATCCACGTTCTTAATCCCTTAATCTTAACTCATCATGCCTCAAATGCCAAATCAAACTCTTACAAATAATTCTTCAAATGGTTTGGAATACTCTTGGAAAGTCTAACAGTGTAACCTTTTTCAAAACTTTAGATAAAAGTGTCCAACAAACTTGACAAAAGATTAAATAACCTTTTTATCACATTTCTCAAAAGATTAGAACCAAACATCCTCAAATTTTCGAGTTAGGATTTACCATAAACTATCCGGACATAAAACGAACACAAAACGAAAGCCAAACCATGAAATCGATGCTATAATTCATCATAATCATATACAAACACAAAATCTAACCAAGAAATTATGAAAAATATGCATTATTTATAACAAAGCTTAGGGGTGAGGGTTTTAGAACATAAATACCAAATAGAGATGTCAAAAAGCGGTAAAAGGAAAAACGACGTCTTGAGATACACTTGCCTTCACCAAATCTACCGTTTTCCTTACTCTGATTGGACCAAAATTGGCGAAGAATCCCTTCCCCTTTTCTTTCTCCTCCTTCCTTCTTGTTGCTCTTCGTGGTCGTGCCATGGTTTCTCTCTCCCTTCTCTTTTTATAACAAAAACGAAATCAGTCGGTGAGGTAAAATCGGGCACGCGGCGAGCGCACCGAACTCGTGTGAGCCATCTTTTGGAGCAATCTATAATTTGTGCTCGCTGCTAGCCTTGGGCCAGCAGTGAGCTCAATGCTGCTATTTGCTAAACTAAGTCATTTTCTCACTTTTTCTCAATTTTACTTATCCCAAATTTAGTTATACTAATTTGATTACTAGAATTACTATGTTTTAGGAACTCGGACCGTACAATTCTCTCCCATTTATAAAAATTTCATCCTCAAAATTTAACAAACTCTGAATTTTTCTTAATCAAAGGAACCTTCTAAGCGTTCCCAGATCACTTTCTGATTAAAATGGTTATCCTAAGACCTTAAACTTCTAAGTCATCCTGATCATAATAATCTAATGTGTCCTATTTAAAGTCTAAATCCACTAAGTCCGAAGGTGATCCCAATTTATTAACTATTTTTTCGACTTGGTTCTAGACCTTAAACGAGTAAAATGCCTTACTTCCTTTCATACTAAACCCCGAGATTGAGCATCTCCTATGAATTTCAAATTAAACCCCAACTAAGGGTTATAAGGGCTTATCATGTCTTCGCTGCGTGCTCTGATCAATCATTAAACTCTAAATCATCCGATTATGATTCCTCGTCACAACTAACTCAATCTTGCACCCAAATTCCTTTATCAAGCTTGGCTAAAATTTTGACCTAGCCCTCAAATCACACTTAGACCCCAAAGGCAGAACACTCTACATTCCCATCATCTCGTTGGCATGCCACTAAACCGACATTTCTATGAAATACATATTTCCCCTTTCGGACACCCAATTAACGCGGCAGCCATAATCACTCTAAATCTCAAGATATCCATACCATGAAAAATAATTCCTATAAACCCTCAAATCCCAAATCTCAAATCTCAAAATCCAAATACTAGCAATACTCAAGATCTTGCTAGCATACCGATGAGTTTACTAATTAAATCCAAACATGTCTTCCATATTTCGCAATGAGTTAGTTATTCTAATTATCCTGAAACAAGCTGTAAGAAATTCTCATTTCATAATTTCATAACCCTAATACTTCGAATACGATTCTATATCCCAATTTAAGAGTGTAACATTCTATTACCCCCAACATTGGGCTTACTCGCGATTTACCCTTGACGTCTCCTACGAAACACCGAAAGCATATCAAATCTAAGATTCCCAACATCATTTGCCAGTATTAGGGTCTGTTCTCCTTAAAGACATTGAGGTTCATCTTTGCAATCCTTAGACAGATCTATCTACCTACAATATTATAGGATCGTCTTTCCTTAATGACATAACTATTTTGGCCCTTAAATTTATTAGATAAAAGCTATCTCCGAAGGCACTACCCATAAGTTCTCAAAATAGAGACTTCAATTACTAATTCCAACCTACGGTGGAATAACTCTAACTATGGACTTTTTTTCTACTAAATTCAAGGACAGCCATCCACATATGAGCAGGAAACATAGTCCTAGATTTTTCTCAAAACGGCTCATTACATATCTCATTCCTCCCTTTTTATGATACATCTCCTCAAACCTCCAAATCATGGGACAATCACCGTCCCTATAAACAACACCTATAATTCAAGATAGGAACCCTCATCGACAAATCCCGACTATAGGTGAAACAATTTTCAAATAATAAGCTCCGCCCCCACTTATATCGAGGGTAGCCACCTTTTGTGATGTGAGATTAACATAATTCTATCCTTCCTTAAAACAAACAGTACATTCTACTATAACTTACTAGACCTATCAAGGGTCAACCCAAATAAAACGGCCAACAATTTATCCTTAATTCCTCGAAGGCGACCTTCACACATCCTATTCTTATAAATGCTGATCGTTCCTAAGCCAAACATCTCATAGCTTTATGATCCTTGGGAAATACTTGTCAGTGATAAAACTCTAAATCTTAGAATCGCTGATAGAAGAGATTAACGGTTATAATCGTGTCTAAGATTTTAAGTGTGTTTTCAAGTAACTTTGGAAGCCCTACTTCCCGAAAAAGATGAGATAGTCTTAAATGGGTCGAATCATTAGCGACTCCGCACAATCCGATCGATCGAACGGGGGATCCTACTTCGCAAGGAGAAGCAGGATCCTTTGCTTTTCCATTCTGGGTCGTCAGATGAAACCGACAGCCCAGATTTTTGCTTTTTTTATTTTTCAAAATGTTGACTGGATGGATTTGGGCCATTCATTAACCGACAGCCCAAATTTAATTTTTTTTAAAAAATTTGGGCCATCGGTTTAAATGTAATGATCTGATGGCCCAAATTTTGACATAATTTGGGCCGTCAGATTTACAACACATGGACAGTCAAGATTTAATTTTAAATTAAAAAAATAAAATTATGGGCTGTCAATTTCGAGACACATGCACGACCGAGATTGTTATTTGAAAATTTTGAAAAAAATCCCAGATCTCCTCTCCTCTCTGTCACTTTCTCAAACGCTCTCGATTTTGAAAACCCTAATCCTTGCCGTCACCGTTGCCTCTCTCTGCAAATCTCAATCATCCAGACAGCAGGGACAGGAGAACTATTGCCGCTGCTCATCAACAACCTTTCTCTCTTTCTCTCTCACTTTCTCAAACCCTCTTGTCCCTGTCTGAGTTCTCAAACCCTAATCCCCTATCCTCTCAATCAGTCACCGTAAGCGAAGCAGGATCCCTTAACCCTAATGGCAACGGTCATAGTTGCAGAGTCATAGATGACACTAGAATGTTGAACCACGGAGCCCAAGGTGCCGGAAGAGATGGCAGAAGTTGCGGCAACTGCGGCGGCGTGACCATGCCTATTCTGTCAAATTGCCAGATCCTCCCACCCACTCCTCCACCAGGTGCATTCTTTCCCATCACTGCTCCTCTCCTCATCCTCCTCCCTCCCTCGCTCTCTCATGTTGTGCTTTGCATGAATTTTGGTTTTGGCATTGGTAGGATGATAAGGTCTTAGCTTTTCAATATATCAACCCTTCTGCATTCAGGTTTATATCAAATTTTATCACTCTTCTCTGACTCACCAAGATTTTGTCATCCGCAACTCTTTTCTCTTTTAACGGATCCAATGTCCAAACGTTGTGTTTGTTGTTTATTGTTGTTCTTGTTGCTTCTACCTCTGTCGTTTTCATCGTCGCCTTTGTATGTGATTATTGTTGGCGCAAAATGGAAGACACGGTGACCGGACAGATAAAATACTCGGACAGCAACACAGAGCAGAACTCCGGACAGATGGTCAAAAGTAGAGATAGAAAAACGAGAGAAATACACACAAGATTTAACATTGAAAGACCCTTCTCAATTAAGGAAAAAACCACAAAAGAATACACTATAAAAAATAGATTATTTACAAGAATATTACCTACACAAAGTCCAAACAAAAGAAAAACAATCTCAAGTGTATATCATTCAATATCTCTCTAAAAGGTTTCTCTCTCTATCTTTGCAACAAGGCTTGCCCACAGCTCTCTCAAGGCTCTCTCCAAGACTCTTGCATACACCGCCGTACGAGACAAGCAAGGGCACAAGCCTTTATACACACAAAGGGCCTAGTAGTCGGCCAGCCACGCTACTGGCAGTAGGGTGGCAGGACCACGCCTCCTAGGCCTGCTATGGAAGGCAAACGCCAAGCTTGCCAAACTGGCGGCCTGACACCCTAGAAAGTTGTAGCCGCTTCAACCTCTAATCAGAGTGAGTCAACTGCCCACCTGCAAAACACGGCTACAGTAGGCCTACGAGTGAGAGAAAGTCAACACCTAGATTTCTGGAGATCTCGTCCATGTCCTCGGCTACCTCTCGGACAAGACGCCTCCAATGAGTCCTCGTCCGACTTGACAGGCTTCTCGGACCACTCAAAGATCCACATTATTTTCCTTCTTGTGAGTTCGCAGACAAAGATGCTACAAGGGAGTGACCCCAACAATTATAGCATGATATATTTTTTAATATGTTTGAGAAGCGATGAAATTCAATGATGTGGAGAATTGAACTCGGATTAAAATTTGCCCTAACTTTTTAATAGTATTGAATTGATGTGTTTCTTGAGTCAACAAATGAAATGTTCTTCTAAATAATGGGTATATGTAGTGTAATGTTTTCTTCAACTAAAATAATAAATCGGGAGTGGAATAAAAATTTACAAAATTTTCAAAAGGGAATATGAGATTCAGGTATTGAAATAAAATTGAATCGTCTGAAGAAGGTATTGAAAACAAACACAATTATTGTCACAAATATCGATTCAATAAACGTTAGGACATAAATAGGATAACAATAATTCTGTTGGGTCCCATGTCCTCGCCCATGAGACAGGCTCAGGCCCACAAAGTAGGTCGCAGCCCATGGAAAGATCAGAAGCCTACGAGAGACAGTAAGCCCAACCCAAGGGATGAAGGAGGCAAGCCCACACGGAAGAAGGCAACGGTAACCTGCAGCGCAATAAATGCGTCGCCGGGAACATGCGAAAAAGGCGAAAAGGCTAGCCAATAGAGGTGTGGCTGGCGCAGAGCCAACGCCACCCGCTGCCGTCTGCAGGCGGCTAACCAATCCCTGCTCAGGGAAAATCGGGCGTGGTCAACAACGCTCAGCAGCGTGCTAAGCACGGCGACAGGGCAGCCGGCGTGACCGGCGGTCCATGACAGCGACCAACGGCGCAATAGCCCAAGCAACGGGCGTCTTGGCGCCCAAGAGCCCAAGGGGGGTGAGGCGTATGAGAACCCTCGCACCCCATAGAGGGAAGGACTTTTTTTCTCTCGCCTTTGCGACCATCATTGGATCTTTTCTGAACTTGGCTTCAAGCATCCATTGATCAACTACTTCCCTCTTCTCTCAAGCACAAGAGTGACGGGTCAAAGCAGAGCATCGCCTCATCTAGCTGACTCGCTCACTACCCCAGCATCCTCTAAGATCACAGGAAAGTTAGCCACCCATTGCGGTGTACAAAGGAAGCCAGGCCTTCCACCACCTGCTCATTACATTTCTCTACATCACCGCACAAGCACTTCTACGCTTTACAGCATTTCACCGCGGACTTCTTTAACGTGCGCCATTTCCGTTCATTGCGGGAATTTGCTGACTTGAGTATCGGAGCGGCCTCGGTGAGAGAAATCCTGCCAGACCCTTCACCTCTTGTTTATTGTTTGTGTTGTACAGGTCCAGGTTCACAGAGACGGAGACCAGACCCTTCTTCCGGAACAGCCCTGCGCTTAGGAATCCGAAGGCTCCCTAATCCGTACAACAACCTTGGGCCCGGGACGCAACATTGGTGCCGTCTGTGGGAAACGGACAATAAGCCAAGTGTCTTTTTCCCGTCCAGCAACTAAACAACAGAAAATGGTGAACACCCGAGCACAAACTAGTGCTCCTGCGTGGAAGTCACCGTCCAAGGAGAAGTTCCCCCCGCGGGGAACCAAACAAATAACCAACCGGAGCCTGATGTCCGCCGCCTAGCTGCGGACGTGGACTACTTGAAGGAGATCCTCCTCGCCGTATGCGCAAATACCGGGACCGCCTTGCCTGGGGCCGCTCCTCCAGCAGCCCAGGCCTCCACCTCCAAGAGAGAAAGGCGTCGAGAGGCCGCTCGCAGGAGGCGAGCCGACCGACTAGACCGCGCGGCAGCCCAAGCTGCACCAAGTGAAGGTGGCCAGAGCGAGGCAGAAAGCCGTCCCGCCGACGACGACAGGGAGGACAGCCCCGAAGGGCGCAACCCGCGCAACTCGCGTGGCAATAGGAGGCCACCTGCCGCAGGCTCCAACGGCGGACGCGCCTCCCAGGCGGAGAGCCGCCACCCCCGACGAGCCCAGACACACCTCCAGGGCAACACGGAGCTCCGTGACGTCCTCAACGCGCGGAGAGGCTCTACGGACCCGTCGATGGAGGAGAAAGTCAAGGTGCTGTGGAACACCCTGCATAAGGAGAAACCCACGCCCTCTTTCGCTGACCTCCGTAGATCGCCCTTCGCCATGGACTTGCGGACGCAGCCGTTGCCGAGCAAGTTTAAAATGCCGATCCTGGAGGGATATGACGGAAGCAAGGACCCGATGGACCACCTCAACTGCTTCCGCACCCACCTCTCTCTGCAAGGGGCGAGCGAGGCCTTGATGTGCCAGTGCTTCCCTGTCACCCTTAGGGGTGACGCGCTGCTCTGGTTCCACGACCTCCCCCCGAACTCCATACGCTCGTTTGACGAGCTCGCAGACAGCTTCTTGTGCCAGTTCGCCTCCAGCAGGCGGGAGGAGAGGCAGCCCTGGCACCTGGTCTGCCTCCGACAGAGGCCAGATGAAAGCCTGAAGCGGTTTCTAGACCGTTTCATCACTGAGGCAAGGCGGATCCCGCACCTCTCCGACGAACTGAAGCTCAACGCCTTCGTCGCCACTCGCGGCGGGGACTTCTTCAAACACTGTCGCATCAGCCATCCTCGACCTTCCGGGAGGCTGAGACTATTGCCCGGGCGTACATCATGGCCGAAGAGGCCAATGAGGCGAAGCGCCCCGAGCGAGTGGACCGGCCCCCGGAAGCCCCTCGAGCTTCGGGAGGGAGAAAGAGGGACAGCACGTGGCCGCTTCTCGTGAGCGCCGAGCAAGATGGCCAGCCCCCGCCAAAAGGGATTACAAAGAGACCTCCCGACCCCACGAACGACAGCCACACAAACATCCTGATGCAGATCCAGGATGAAAAATTCTTCAAGTGGCCAAAAACGTCGAAGGGTCCTGGCGGCCCGACGGGGCATTCTTGCCCGCGCACCACCACCGCAGGGCACTCGACTGAGAACTGCCGCACCCTGCAGCAGGAGATAGAAGATCTGATCCGGCGCGAACACTTGAAGCGGTTCGTGAAAGGTTCAGGTCAGGAGCCTGCTTCCTCTGACGGTGAACCTAGCGAGCCTCCGAGGGCCCGCACGGTGGCCGGCGTGGTCCACATGATCTCTTCCGCCGACGCCGCGAATGCCAGGCGAGGACAGCCGGAGACGACTCCCAGCAACAAGCGGGCGAAGATAGGGGCTAGGAATGATGTCATTAGCTTTAGTAGCGACGATATGGCTCATGTAACCTCTCCCCATACTGACCCCCTTATTGTATCGGCCCTTGTTTCAGCTCGTGGTGATGACCACCAACTGAAACGGGTCTTCATTGATAATGGAAGCTCGTAAAATTTGTTGTACCTCACTGCATTCATTAAACTTGGACTAAAACGGAACCAAATGAAGGCAGCAAACGGACCGTTATACGGCTTGGACAACGAGCCAGTTCCAGTGCAAGGGATAGTGCGACTGGAAGTCACGGTGGGAACCCACCCGCGCTCCATGACGCGCGAGCTGGCGTTCCTCGTCGTCGACCTTCCGTCCGTCTACAATGCCATACTCGGCAGACCCTTCCTGACAGCCTTCGAGGCCGTGACGTCCATCCCGCACCTAAAGGTAAAATTTCCCACCCCCTGGGGCGTGGGAGAAATTCTGGGAGACCAAGAAATGGGACGAACCTGCTACCTGTCCCAAGTCAACCCGATGGTGCCAAGGAGACCAAGCGAAGACCTGGACCTCCGCGACGAGACGTCACTTCAACAGGCCCAGTCGGGGGAGGAAACTGAGGCGATTCCGCTCAATCCTTCCGATCCAGAGCGATGCGTCAACGTGGGAAGATCCCTTCAACCCGCGGATCGCGACAAGCTGATTACCTTCCTCCGGGCTGACTCCGACGTGTTTGCGTCGGGCTCCGCTGACATGCCCGGGATATCGGCCGAAGTCATAGTCCACAAGCTGGGCCTTGACGCGAGCCGAAAACCCGTCTGGTAGAAGCGGAGGAACCACTCCGTCGAGAAGTTGGTCACCATCAGGGAAGAAGTGAAGAGACTCCTGGACGCTAGATTCATCAGAGAAGTCCAGTACCCGGAGTGGCTGTCCAATGTCGTGCTGGTAAAGAAGAGCAGCGGCAAGTGGCGGATGTGCGTCGACTTTACGGATGTGAATAAGGCCTGCCCCAAAGATAGCTTTCCGCTCCCTAGGATCGACCAGCTCGTGGATTCCACATCCGGGCACGAGCTACTAAGCTTCATGGACGCGTACTCAGGGTACAACTAGATCCGGATGGACCCAGAAGACGAGGAGCACACCTCGTTCATGACGGACCAAGGGACATATTGTTACAAAATGATGCCCTTCGGTCTCAAGAATGCGGGCGCAACGTATCAGCGCCTCGTAAACAAAATGTTCGAAACTCAAATCGGGCGAAACGTGGAGGTGTACGTCGACGACATGCTCGTGAAAAGCAAAGTCGCGAGCCACCATGTCAACGACCTGGATGAGACCTTCCAGATCCTCCGACAGCATGGGATGAAGCTCAATCCCGCCAAATGCGCATTCGGAGTGACCTCCGGGAAGTTCTTAGGCTTCATTGTATCCCAGCGCGGAATAGAAGCCAATCCGGAGAAGATCAAGGCAATACTCGACTTGAACCATCCGCGAACAATAAAGGAAGTCCAGAAGCTGACGGGGCGGATAGCCGCCCTCTCCCGGTTCCTAGCCAAGTCCGCAGAGAAGTATCTGCCCTTCTTCAAGGCGCTAAGGGGCACCAAATCGCACGGGTTCAAGTGGAATGAAGAATGCGACGAAGCCTTCGAGGAACTGAAGACCTACCTCTCCAGCGCGCCACTCCTGAGCTCGCTGCGCGAGGGAGAAGATCTCTATCTTTACCTGGCCACATCGGCGTCAGCCCTCAGCTCCGTACTCGTAGCGGAGCACGAAGGCAAGCAACAGCCGGTGTACTACGTAAGCCGGGTGCTGACGGACGTAGAGGCCCGTTACCCGCACGCTGAAAGAATGGTGCTCGCGCTTGTCTATGCGGCGCGGAAACTGCGGCCCTACTTCCAGTCTCACCGGATCATCGTGCTAACGGACCAGCCGCTGAAGTCAATCTTGCAGAAACCAGAGATGTCCGGCCGGCTGGTTAAGTGGGCTGTCGAGCTAGGGGAGTTCGACCTGGAGTTCCGGCCCCGGCCAGCCGTGAAAGGACAGGCTCTGGCGGACTTCATCGTTGAGGCCGCAACGCCAGCACAGGACGAAGACGACAATCCAGGAGATACGGAGCATGAAAGTCCACCTAAGTGGACCCTAAACGTAGACGGATCGTCTACTCAGGCAGGCAGTGGAGCTGGAATCGTGTTAAGGACACCCAAGGGTGTGGAGATCATATACTCTGTTACTCTGGCCTTCCCGGCCACGAACAATGTTGCGGAGTACGAAGCCCTCCTTGCGAGCCTACAACTGGCGAGGGAGTGTTCCGCACGGTCGTTGGTCGTACGAAGTGACTCCGAACTCGTGGTCAATCGGTGAAGGGGAACTGAGCCACGAACCCACAACTTGTGAGGTACCCGCGAAAGTAAGGGCCCTCGATCCCTGAGTTCGGTCGATTTGAGATCGAGCATATCCCGAGAACGGATAACGAACGCTACGACCGACGGCCCGGCCGACGCGGCCGCCGCGAATCAGAGCAAGACGCAAGGGAGCCCGGGAAGTCCAACGCACCCGAAGATTGACGCCGAAGACAAAGAAATCCTTCATATCAACACGAGGACAATCGGATGACTCCGTACATAAAGTTCCTGACTGAAGAAGCTTTGCCAGAAGACATCAACGAAGCCAAGCGGATCAAGAAGACGGCAGGATGGTACACGGTCCTAAATGGGAGGTTGTACAGGCGGGGATATTCCACCCCTCTCCTGGAGTGCCTTACTCTGGAGGAAGCCGACTACGCGTTGGCAGAAGTACACTTGGGGCTGTGCGGATCTCACATTGGCGGGAAGAACCTAGCGTTCAACGTCATGCGGCAAGGGTTCTACTGGCCCACCATGAAACAAGACGCTATGGAGTTCGTCCGCAAGTGCGAGAGTTGCCAGGTCCATGGCAACATGACGCACCAGCCGCACACCGAGCTGCACTATCTCCAATCCCCATGGCCATTCGCACAATGGGGGCTCGACATACTTGGGCCCCTACCAATGGCAGCCGGACAAAGAAAATTCTTGATTGTTGGCATCGACTACTTCACGAAATGGGTGGAAGCCGTCCCACTCGCAAAGATTACAGAACAAAATGCGACAAAATTCCTCCGTCAGGGGCATTGTTTGCTGCTTTGGGATTCCTGAAGTCGTAGTGACCGATAACGGAACCCAATTCACCGGCAAGCGCTTCACAAAGTACTGCCGCGACCTCCGCATTAAACTGGTGCACACGTCAGTGGCGCACTCTCAAGCAAACGGACAGGTCAAAGTCACCAACCGCACACTGCTACACGGGTTGAAAATCAGGTTGGAAGATGTAGGGGGCTTCTGGACTGAGGAGCTACCGTCAGTGCTATGGTCGTACCGAACAACCGCGAGAGAACCAACAAGGGAGACACCCTTCAACCTTTGCTTTGGGGCTGAGGCTGTGGTGCCCATGGAAATGGGAATGCCGAGCCTAAGGATCGAATGCTTCAACCCGGCCGCCAACGAACGAAGGCTACGGGAGAGTCTGGACTTGCTCTCGGAAGTTCGGGACGCCGCACGACTCAGAACCGTGGCCTACCAATAGCGAAACGCACGGTACTACAACAAGCGAGTGAAGGCGCGCCCACTGGAAGTTGGAGATCTGGTCCTCCGGAGCGTAGAGGCGGCGGGAAAGACCGCAAATAGGAACAAACTCTCCCCCAGGTGGGAGGGACCGTTCTTCGTCTCTGCAATCCTCCGGGGCGGAGTATACAAGCTACGCGCCCAGAACGGCAAACTGGTCCCACGGACCTGGAACGCCGCCAACTTAAGAAAATATTACCAGTGATGCAACTCAGACTCAGGTAAGTCGCACACGTATGCATCATAATGAATGCTTGAACATGAGTTTATCTTCTATTATCATAATTGCTTTATCTTGTTGCATATTCATTTGTGTGAGTTAATGTCATGCATAGCATTCTCAAGTTAAACGACCTAGACTGCCCCTAAGTCGGGAGGACAAGCGTCCGTCCGTAAAACAAGTCCTTGGCTCAGTGCCAGGCGGTCCAAAGCGGACCGTCTCAGGACTCCGTCCTCATGCCAGGTGGCCAGGGGACGGCCTTACTCACCATGGCTCCGCGCCAAAAGGCCTCAGCGGCCACTTGAAAACTGAGCCCCGTGCTGGTCAGCCCGGAGGCGTCCAGCCGTAGGCTGAGACACTGGATCCAGGCGATCCGTTCCAAAGGCTACGCGCCTACGACCTGTGCGGTCAAAACATTAGGCCTGGGGGCTCCCCGAGTCCCCACTCTATGGCCAACAAAACCTTAGGGGGCAATGAGTCGCAGGCGTGCGGCGACCTTCTTCAGCAGAAGAGAGCACCCTCAGTCTACAATGGTCGTGGGCTAGGACCTCAACTTGGTGATTATAACGCTTTGAGCAGGGGCGACACACCTCCCGCAATCATACGCGACCGAGTCCTAGACCCAGGAGTCCGGCTACCGCGGCCTGACCGCTGCGCTGACCCTCGTTGAGGCTCCAGGGGCTTGGCGACGACATCCGCTCCACCGGATCGAGCCCCACAAACGTGTGAGCTGTGATGACATCCTCTTACGAAGGACGAGCACCACGCAAGAAGGCGCCTGTATAGGGCCTTAACAACAGCGGCTCCAAAGGAGCCCAACAATCAAACACGAAGAATGATCCAACGGATGGAAACAAAGCGAAAAGCAAGCAACGCTTTACGAAAAGAAAAAGCATAGACACGAAGTGTGAAAAGAAGCTTCTCATTCATGAAAAAAAGAAACAGATATGATACAAATATATGAGCCAATCTCAAAACCCTACAGCAACGAAGGCTACTCAGGAAGACTCGATGGACCCGCTTCCTCTGGAAAAGTCTTCAGGTGCGACGCCTCTTCTACCCCGGCGTTCTCTGGATGGAGGACGCCGGCTGGGACGTGAGGAGCCGCCAGAGAAACAATCCTACGACACAAGCGAATGCCGTCCCAATAACGAGTATCCATCGCTAGCTGCCACTCATGGGAGAATGCCGACCAACCATATCTCCAACCAACCTGGTGACGCGGCCCTCTGAAGCGGCAAGTAGGGCCTCCAGCTGCGTCACTCTCTGCCGCAGGCGCCCGTTCTCCTCTGTGAGAGATGTGATCTGGGCCAGGCCGCCGTGGACGAGTTGATGCCCGCTGATGATGGCCCGCTCTAAGTCACCACGAAAAGAGTCAGCTCGCACCTCGAAAGGAACCGCATCACCAGGATCCTGCATAAAGGGCCAGATCAGGAGTGTTCCCAAGATAAACAACAAAGGGAAAGGGCCAGAAAGATGCAACCGTACCGGAGAAAATGCGGCCCGCACAGGTTCATCCGAAGGGGCCTCACCCTGGCGCTCGGCTTCTTCGACTGCTTGGGGAGGGCTGACTGGAAGGCTGGCGGCCGTAGGAGCACTCGGGGGCTCTTGCCACGAGGACGTCCCGGCTACCCCTTCGTCAGCCTGAACCGCATCAGCGGCAGGAGCGGCACCAACCTCTGAGGATACGGCTCGCGCAAGCTCATCCGAAAGAATATCCCTTTGGGGCTCAGCTTCCTCAACTACTTGAGGAGGGCTGACTGGAAGGCTGGCAGCCGTAGGAACACTCGGGGGCTCCTGCCACGAGAACGTTCCGGCTTCCCCTTCGTCAGCCTGTTCCGGAACGGCAGCAGGAGCGGTCCCAACCTCTGAAAATGCAGCCAGGTCTTCGCGAGGTCCGTACACAGAAATGGGCTCCACAAGAATCGCCGGCGACTGCGCAGGCCCCCGGGCCTCCAACGCTGGCTCAGGCTCAGTAACAAACGGCCTCTCTGGGCTCTCCAGAATGACGACATCCCCCGACGCTTCAGTAGCACAGCTAGCAGGAGGATCCCCAGTAGGTCGAGACTCGACCTTGTAGACTTCGCGAACGGGTGGTTCCGCGATCGAAGTCGACGAGGGTGCGGCAGTTTCCCTCTGGCGACCTGCCCTGGTAGATCTCGTCGGGACCGAACTTCCCGCAATAGAAGGACCGGCAATTCTTCTCCGGGACCTCCTCAAAGTGGTCCCTGCTGTTTCCCTTATTCGTTTAAGGGCAGCCGCATCCTCATCGTCGCTCGACGACACCAACAACGAGCAGCTTTCTTCTTTGCCAGCCGCGTCCTCACCGCCGTTCCCCTGGCCGGAATGAAGGAGGTCAGTCTCTCGAGGAGCTCCTTGCCTGGACCGCTATCGCCCAACCAGTAGGGGGTCCCCACCTGGCGATCTCAAACGTAACAGAGGTGAGAAAAAAGCCCCGGATCGAGAACCTCTCTTCTTCCGACTTAATGGCGGATAGCAGCGACGAGGATTCAGCGAGGTCCGCATCAGTAGGCTTGCCACGGAAGAACTCCAAAATCAGGCTCCACGCCCTCGAAAGCTCACAGTCAGAAGGCTCCTGCAAAAAGAAGAAGCGTTCCTTCCAGCCCTTCACGGAGTCAGGGTTGGTGCCTCGCAAGTGGATCCCCGCCCTGGGGGTAAGCGATATCCAGTCCTCCGACTCCGCGGCCCGAAAAACTACCCTGGCCGCCTTCGCATCAAAGGTGTACTGGTACGTGATACTAAAGACGCACAGGGACACCAGATAGCGCAAGGCATTGGGATGAAGCCTTGCCAATGGGACTCCCAGCGCTTCGACCACAGCGTGCAACAAGCAGTTCACCGAAAAACGAAGCCCGCCCTTCAGATGATGCTCGTACACTGTAATGAAGCCCTCTGGGGGGCATTGGCTCTGTCCTGCGGGCCGGGAACAAGAGAACTCAGGTCGCTAGGAATCGCATAGTCTACCCTAAGGGAGGCTATATCCGCTTTAGTCAGAATCGACCTGGTGTTGCGAACACCATGCCGCACAGCTCTGGAAACGTGAGAAGAAGAAGAACACTCCACTTTCGCTGCCATTCGCCTCTCGAAAATCGCAAGAGAATAAAGGGGGAAGAAATCAGCGGAAGGGAAGAAGAAATCGACGTTTGGTTTAAATAGGCAACACCAAGCCAAGAGGCGGGAAACCGAAACGCCACCGCTTCCGGAGATTGAGACACGTGGTGGCATCAAAGCGCACCGCAGAATCTCAATCGAGTGCAATGATGGCTAGGCGCCAGGCTAACGGGCGCGACCCTTCAGCAGTCTGGCTAGGGTCCACGCTGGCGCCGCCGCATTAAATGGGGGCTCACGATAGCAGAGCCCCGACGACGCGCATGATACACGCAAAAAAAAAAGAAACAGAAAAAGAGAGAAATCGCCGCGAAACGAGAAAACTCAGCAGACGAGACAATACGAAAGGCGAATTCTCATTACGGCAAAACGATTCTGTTACAGCGCTAGCAAAGAAAAGAAAAGAGCACAACGGTAGCAAAACGGTCAACGATCCCGGTGGCCGGAGGAGGAACCTTGAACGGGAAAATCCACCAACTGATCACGGGTCTTGGCGGACGCGTTGCGAGGATCTAGGACACCCACGCGGAAGCCTGGATCCTCCAGTAAAGCAAGCCTTCGGCAAAGCCTCATGGCGTCGAAATATCTCCGATCCAAGTCCGACCTCATTTCCTCCGGCCGAAGCATCGACCTCATCTCCGTCCATCAGCTGACGCAAAGAATCTCACTTGTGTCGCGCCTGCCGCTCCGTTTCTTCTTCAAGTGCCAATATGCGGCCCTGTGCCCCCACATTGGCATCCGTCAGCCGTATAGCCCTGGCCTCCGACTCGGCCAGAGCGCCTTCTAAATGCGCAACGCGGGCCCTCAGCCACTCCATTTCGATCGCCGCAGCACCCCGACGCGGTGGGACCCCCTCGAAACCTGGAGGAACTCCCCGACTCCGAGAAGGGCCGGCAACCGTGGATTCAGAGCGAGCCTCCCCTGAGGCGTGGGCTCCGGAAGACGCGGGGGCGTTAGAGCAGAACTCGGACTCGTAAGAGGAGTGATCCGTGTCACTAGAGGAGTCTCCCATCGGTGTCGCAACTGGGAAATACGCAGAGAAAGATCGAACCGCCAGCGGATACGCAAGTACAGAGATGTGCCAGATTTTGGGAGAAAGTGGCGCATTTAAATAGGCAGATCTTCTCCTGAAAGGACGCCAACTCCAAAAGGCGGGAAGCATTAGAAGAAGGACCAATGAGGGTTCACCACGTGGGAGGCCCCTGAAAACTCGCGCGTTTCCAAGACGAAGCAACGCCCCCTGGCCGCGCAGAAATTAAATGCGCTGGCAGCCCAGGGGACATGATAGTTGACAGGAACCCCACAGACTCCCAAAGGATGACGCGTGGATCCTCAGGGCAAAAACGCCGGCAGCAGCAAAGCATTTATGAAGGCAAGACAAAAATTGAAGACAAAAGAGGCTACTTCTTTTATTAATCAATGCTTTCTTACAAAGTACAAGATCTGCAACCATGAAGCTGCGAGAAAGAGGAGAAAAGATCAGAGGCGAAGCCCGTGACGCTCCCGTACCTCGTCTCGGGAGAGCACAGCGACCACGGCGAAAAGCGTCGGTATTTCACCCCAGGCGGATCAAGGGAAGCCGGAGCGTCCCCGGTGGGAGTCTCAAGCGTCCAATCCACCAGGGTCCGGGAAGCACTGAAGTCAGGCACTTCGGGAAAGCTCGGCGATAAACCCAACTTCCACGGAGGGCTACTGACCTCGCACCCCTTCCGCGGTTAGCGCTCTGGCGAGGCTCACGGAGTAGACACCTGCGAAAACCTTCACCTAACAGGCGAAGGCAGCCGCGAGGAAGTCAAAGAATCCGCTCAGCCTGGATGAGCCATAACCCAGAAGGGAGCGCACGACGACGGCGGAACGACCAAGCCACTCTCGTTAGCAAGGAAAGCAAGCCACAAGGCTTGGGTTACAACGGTCTCCTCCAAGGATCTCGGGCATGCAAGTAGTCCATCCGACTCCTTCTCGAGTGCCCACCAAGGGCGGGGAAAGCCAGAATCTCCTCGTTGCCTCTTCGACTCACTGATAAGGGATGAACTCCACTCGCTCAAGTGCCCTCCTATTTATGGGCAAGGCGCAGGCTATCCCTTCACCCAGCGCGACACGGCATCCAGCAAACGTCTTTCCGACAACAGCAGCGACCACCGGTCAGACGCAACCCAAGGCACGCGAATCTCGCCGGGCGAGGTGACGGGTCACAGCAGCACCTGAAAAGCCTGCCCTGGCCCTGGGAAAGGCGCGAACTTGGAAGACGACAAAAGTGGCGCGGAACGAGGAAGGGTACGAGGCCGTGGAAATGGGCCCAGTGGACATGCCAGGCCCGACCACTGGCCGGCCCAGGCATGGGGGGCTAGTGTTGGG
Source organism: Nepenthes gracilis (assembly GCA_033239525.1). Lineage (NCBI taxonomy): Eukaryota > Viridiplantae > Streptophyta > Magnoliopsida > Caryophyllales > Nepenthaceae > Nepenthes > Nepenthes gracilis. The sequence continues at coordinate 5,833,424 of BSYO01000020.1, forward strand.
TCCCATGTCCTGGCCCATGAGACAGGCCCAGGCACACAAAGTAGGTCGCAGCCCATGGAAAGATCAGAAGCCCATGAGAGACAGTAAGCCCAACCCAAGGGATGAAGGAGGCAAGCCCACACGGAAGAAGGCAACGGTAACCTGCAGCGCAATAAATGCATCGCCAGGAACAGGCGGAAAGGCTAGCCAATAGAGGCGTGGCTGGCGCAGAGCCAACGCCACCCGCTGCCGTCTGCAGGCGGCTAACCAATCCCTACTCAGGAAAAATCGGGCGTGGTCAACAACGCTCAGCAGCGTGCTAAGCACGGCGACAGGGCAGCCGGCATGACCGGCGGTCCATGACAGCGACCAACGGCGCAATAGCCCAAGCAATGGGCGTCTTGGCGCCCAAGAGCCCAAGGGGGGTGAGGCGTATAAGAACCCTCGCACCCCACAGAGGGAAGGACTTTTTTTCTCTCGCCCTTGCGACCATCATTGGATCTTTTCTGAACTTGGCTTCAAGCATCCATTGATCAACTACTTCCCTCTTCTCTCAAGCACAAGAGTGACGGGTCAAAGCAGAGCATCGCCTCATCTAGCTGACTCGCTCACTACCCCAGCATCCTCTGAGATCACGGGAAAGTTAGCCACCCATTGCGGTGCACAAAGAAAGCCAGGCCTTCCACCACCTGCTCACTACATTTCTCTACATCACCGCACAAGCACTTCTACGCTTTACAGCATTTCACCGCGCACTTCTTTAACGTGCGCCATTTCTGTTCATTGCGGGAATTTGCTGACTTGAGCGTCGGAGCAGCCTCGGTGGGAGAAATCCTGCCAGACCCTTCACCTCTTGTTTATTGTTTGTGTTGTGCAGGTCCAGGTTCACAGAGACGGAGACCGGACCCTTCTTCCGGAACAGCCCCGCGCTTAGGAATTCGAAGGCTCCCTAATCCGTACAACAACCTTGGGCCCGGGACGCAACAGATTCAAAATCCATAGACTAAAGAATAATTTTAAAAAAAAATCACGACAAAACAGGAGAAGATAATGAGAAACAGAGTTATGGCTCTATTTAGAACTTGCAAGGGAATAATTTCATCATAACAGAAGAAATAGAGAGCTAGTATTGAATTTCTATCACTAGCCATCCTTGTGAGCTCACCTCATTGCCAATATCCTCTTTTCTCTTTTAGAGACTTCTCTCTCTCATAAGCCTCAATACTTGTACTGTTACGAGCCTTCTGTTATTTTTTTCTTCCCTAATTTTCTCTTTGTTTTCCATTTTGTTTTTATTCCTCTTTTCTGTCATAACCTCCTGTCCCTGCCCCTGCACGTGGACTGTTAATTGTTTTCTATTATGTTGCTATTACTGTTGGGCCATGTTGCTGCAACCCCTTCCTGTTGCTGCAACCCCTTCCTGTATAAAGCCATCACTGCTCTGTTGATTAGTAAGAAGAAGAAAGAATTATTGTCTCTCACATCTTATTCTCCCTTCTTTCTGCTTCTTTTCCTCCATTCTCTCTGCTTTGCTCTCTCTCTCCCGGTCCTCTCCTTTTCTTTCTCTCTCTTTTCCTGCTTTTCTCTCTACACCTCTGTGAGATCCCAAAATTAAAAGGGCCTAAAATAGAGATTAAAATATTAACCGGCATGAAAGTATTAACCGATTTTAAGTAAAAATTGACCGGCACGTTGGCAAGGAAATGGAGCAGTTGGCCTGAATAAAACTAAAGACAAAAGCAAACTTTACTATTTAGTTAAAATCCAACTAGCCGGCAACCAAATGGAGTAAGTCAACTAACCTAGTTACTCCTATCTACCCCCTGAAAAGAATTACCGAACAAGTGACCTACCTCCACTTACCCACCTGCTCCCTCCTCTTTATATATCAGACTCCAATTAAGGGGTAGTGTGAGTTTCTGGCGCGAAGGAAGAACAAGGAGCGAAGAAGGAGGAAAGAACTTTGAGTCGGCCAGAGAGGGCGGTCAGGCAAGTTACTTCGGACACTAACCTTTTTAACTTCAATTTTGTGTTCAGTTTTAAAGTTCATGCTTTAAGAATATTGCAAGTATACTTCACCCTTTTCAAGTCCAAATCGTTAAGTATTCTTCCGTTTGCAATGACCAGTTTTAAGAGTAACCGCATGTCTCTCTTCCGATTTAAAATACTTGCCATTACTGTTTAAGTTCTATTCTGGTTTCTGTATTCATGTTACCTATCTTCTGCTTTCTGTTTTCGATTTAACTGGGTTTTACATGTTAAAATCGAAATCGGCCCCTTGCATGATAAAATCAAAATCGGCCTTTGCATGATAAAAATCAAATCGGCTCTTTTGCATGAAAATCAAAACCGGCCCCCTTTTGCATTGAAATCGAAATCGGCCTCCTTTGCATGATGAAATCGAAATTGGCCCTTGGTATGTTGAAATCAAATCGGCCCTTTTACATGAAAATCAAAACTGGCCCTTTGCATTGAAATCGAAATCGGCCTCCTTTGCCTGATGAAATCGAAATCGGCCCTTGGCATGTTGAAATCAAATCGGCCTTTTTTTATGAAAATCAACACCGGCCCTTTTGCATTGAAATTGAAATCGGCCCCTTCGTATGATAAAATCAAAATCGGCCCTTATCAGAATCGGCCTGCCTGCACAATCGAAACGGGCCTACCCTTGAGAAAAATAAAATCACCCTGCTTGCAGGCTAAATCTGAATCAGCCTACCCCTGTGAAAATCAGAATCGGCCTACTTGCATGATAACATCGAAATCGGCCTTTGCATGTTAAAATCGAAATCGGCCTTGCAAGTTTAAAATCGAAATCGGCCCCTTTTGCATGATAACAACGAAATTGGTCCCCTTTGCATGAAAACAAGATTGGCCTCCACTCTTGATGAAAATGAAACCGCCTCACTTCATGAAATCACAACCCGGTCCCTTAAGCCTAAAACAAGATCGGCCTTCCCTTAGTGTAAAAAGAGGTCCGGCCTCCACCCTTGGACAAAATCCAAACCGGCCCTCCCTTAAGCATTGAATCAAGTCCGGCTTGTGTGAGATGAAATCACAACCAGCCTTCCCTTATGATGCAAACAAGACCGGCCCTTAAAGCATGAAACCACAAACCGGCCTTGTGTGAGATAAAATCACAACTAGCCTTCCCTTATGATGCAAACAAGACCAGCCCTTAAAGCATGAAACCACAAACCGGCCTTGTGTGAGATGAAATCACAACCGGCCAACCTTATATCATGAAAATGAAACCTGCTCCCTTGATGTAAAAAGAGCTCCGGCCCTTCCTTGATGAAAATCTGAACCGGCTTTCCTTTGTAAGAAAATGAATCTAGCTCCCTGGTAAGAAAATGAATCCAGCTTTCTTGTGTGAGAAAATGAATCCAGCCTTCCTTTGAAAGAAGATGAAACCGGCCTTATGACACGAATTGTAAAGTCCTTCTTACTGGGATAGAAGAGATTTTGAACCGGCCTTCTTAATATCTGTGCATAACTTTTGAAGGGTAAAATATGATATTTCTGATACTGAAAATGGCTTTTAGTAAACGATAAGAAGAAAATATTTCTGTAACTATGGATCCAGGACTGATATGCAGTCAGGTTAGGTTATCCGGCATGCCTTAGAATATTATGGTGATAATCGAGAATAACTCTGTCCATGGAGTTATATGTGGTCCGCCCCTCCTCAAGGCGTTATAATAGGAGGGTAACTTTTGTTCTGTTCTGGCCAGCGCCCCCTTGGATTGGGGAAGGATCTCGTGAGGTGGGATCATCCGTTCTGTTCTATTTAATGTCGTTGATTGTAGGAAGATGTACACAATCTATCCTCAATTATTCGCCCCCTTGCTAGTAGGGTCTACTGGTAGGGTCCTTTACTGATAAAAGATAAATTTTCTATAAATTTTGAAAATAAGACCGATTTCTGTTTTCTGAAATATAAGTACATTGATTTCTGATTTTCAAAAACCGTTTCTATTTTCTGACAGTTCTGTATACGCCTGCATCATATTTCTATTATAAATCACTTCTTATGGCATTTGTATTTCTATGTGAAATAATATCTGTTTTGTTGAGTTATGTTCTGCATACATATTTTACTACGTACCTGCATATACCTTGTTGGGTCTCGACTCACTATTTTCTGTGTTTTTCCTCCAGATGAGACTATAGAATTCGTGCCTGACAAGGAGTGACTAGAACTCCGTTTAAGAGATTTTAAGGATTCCGAAACATGCTTTTGAAGTTACCACGGAAGAAGCAGCTGATGTAATGATCTAAATAGATGTATTTTTAAAATTGGATCCTTGTGCCTATGTGCGCATGAATGAATTTTATGGGATTGAGTTTGAATGTTTCGATAGGTTATTAGATTTACTTCTGCTACATGTTTTATGGATAACGTGTGTGGGTCCTATATGATATCTGTGATCCTGTGTTTGCATATTGTGATGTAACTAGACCAACTGTGTGCATATACTGAGTTACGGTATTGCCATTTATTCCTATTTTGACTGACGGATTCAAAAAAAAAAAATATTCGTTCCGTCACAACCTCGGCCCAATATACCTCGGGCCTTACTGTTTTCCACTGAAACAGCCGAGCGCCACTACTCAAACCGCGGCCTTACTATTTTTCCCTCCACTGAAACGATTGAGCGCCACTGTTGCATGCACCATGTACTGTTATATTGTTTTAAAATTTTAAAAATTATCCCAGGCACATATATTTTTTAACTTGTCCAACGTGTCTCAACATGTCCAAATTAGACCAAAAACGTGTCTGATAACATCCAGTATGGGTCAGTGTTTGGCGAGTATTGGTGCTGATGCATTGATACTTTATTTAGGCTGATAGATTCACGGGTGATATACGTTTCATATTATTTCAATTTGTATTAAAAAAAAGTAAAAAAAAAAACAAATAGTCTTCTTCACAATAGAATACTATGACTAAGAATGTGGTGTAATTCCCAACATCTCGTAGAAAAAGAGTATAAAAAAAATTCATGACTCTTTCATTTCTTAATCATACATAATTATCAACAAGAATTTTGTTCATGTTACGAATTTGATGCTGATAAATCTGAAAATCTAGAAATTTATTTCGGACAATTGAATCTTCTTGAACTGTTTCTTTTTAAAAACCAAAAAAATTTGCACGCGATAATTGAGGAGGTGTATTTGCTTCCTAGGAGTTCGTTGTTGAAGTTAATAGAAGCTGATAGAGAATTCTACTTGGCCGGTGTAATTTTTTCCTGCAAGTATGATTAAAACTAATGTAAAATAAGTTTGATTACATGATGCCCCTATAGAAAATGCCATGCTCATTTATATTATATTCTTCACCGGGAGAATACCAAGGGTAGAATATCGTATGTAAGTGGTAAAGACTACAAGATACCATAATGGTAAGTATCAACGAGCACTCACCATGGGCAACACAAAAATTTTGTCAATGAAATTTAAAAAGAAGGCATCTGAGA